>JAVJIF010010548.1:0-103466 GCA_038442645.1 Agave tequilana | reverse complement strand
TCCTTTTATACAATCTACACACACATCAAAATCAGTGAAGTCCAGGTCATCCAAATCCAGTCTTCACTAATCTTATTATTCTATCCCTAAAGATATGCCCCAGTCTTCTATGCCACAAGATAGAGGATTTTTCATTTATTAAGCCACGTTTTATACCAACATTCGAATGCAGAGACAATAAAGATTGTGCAAACTCATCATTCAATGAAATTTTATATATCCATCACATAAAATTCCATGCCCAACCGGCATTGAATTATACATTAAAGAGAGTTTTCCACAACTAAATAAAAAAGAATATCCAAAAAACATCTAATTTGGATACAGACATTAAGTTCCTGGAAATTGAAGGTAACATAAAAAGTATCCTCAAGATTCATCTGATGACCTGTCTCCAAAAGTAGTCGATAAGTACCAACATATTCGACCTCCACTTTCAGACTTCCCCATAATGATGAATCTCTCACTTTCCTTCGGTTTCCGGGTTGTAAGAATCCCTTTCTTTTCGAACCAAGCTTTCCTCTTGTTGCAGTCCTCTCACATGTCCCTTTCTGCCACAGAAGTAGCATTTGACAGTGAAAGCTTTTCTATGACCTTGGCTACTTTCCCCATGGTCATTTCCTTTCTTTGATGGAAATTTCTTACCTCTTCCATATTTACTTTCTTATGGATACCCCTGAAGTACTGCCAACACTGAGTGCTGTCCTTCTTGCCTCAGTCTCACCTCCTCTTGAACACACATACTAGTTAGCTCATTCAAGTTCCACTTATCCTTATGAGTATTGTAGTGGATCTTGAATGGCCCAACTGTGAAGGAAGTGAGTTGAGGATGAATGAACAAGAAGGACTCATCAACCTTCATACCCAGTGATCCTAGCTTAGCAGCCTTGTCAGACATGTTCAGAATGTGTTGCTGAACTCCTCTATTACCATCATATTTCATGGTGGTAAGTTCAGCCATTAAGGTACCAGCTAATGACTTATCTGCTGACTTAATCGGTCCTTTACTGCAGACAAAAGTTCCGATGCACTAGTAGTATGTGGGAGAGAAGTCTTGATGTTATTAGCTATGGTCATCTTTATGAACATTAGACTGAGCCTATTAGACCTCTCCCAAGCTTGGCATGGCTGACCTGTTCTGCTGTACTCTCAGCATTACTCATCAGGTTTGTCAACTATTAAGGCCATGTCTAGGTCTAGGACACCCAGTGTAAACTGTACATGTTCATACCATTCTGAGAAATTTGTACCATCCAAGGCCGGAATGCTAGTGGCATGTGTGTGAAGAGAAGTGGGGACGTTCACTGAACATAATAGGACATAGCTCACATTAGGCCACGAATCAATACAATAACTTTAAATTTAATTAAGATGAACTATTGATATCACTCAGATTTCTCCTTTGGGCGAAACCTAAGCATATCTAGTGTTCACTCTTTAGGTGAGAACTTTTATCACCGTAGGGTCTAATATAATTTATGCCAACTTAGATAGTAAGTCATGTTACCTTTGGGTATTCACTTCTATACACCACTAGGTTGCATAAATTACACTATCCTACCCCGGTTCATTATTCGAAAGAGACTTTCCTTTGGGCCAGTCCCAATCTCCTAACTAGAACCGCCACCGAGAATATTATTGCCTTTAATGTCTACCTCATTACATGTCTTTTTAGTAGTGTATATTCAGGTTTACTAACCTAGGTCACTTTGGCAACTACTAAATCAATAAGCCTTATGAATACAAACTAACCAATAATATTCTCTAATTCTATTATTTGTGTAATGCCATAATACTACAATACATTACTTGACCAAACATCAATCAATATTAACACAATAGCTTAAATGTGTTAACAATCATTAAGGATTGAATTAAGCAACAATTAGTCGACTACATAGTATTATTAGTCGACTTGGGTCAAGTCAAGTCGACTACAGGTTTAGGTCTAGTCGACTAGGGCAAACAAGGATTAGTCGACTATACCTACATGACTAGTCGACTACACATTTTATCAGTCGACTAGGCCAAAATTACAAGTCGACTAGAAACTTTATCAGTCGACTACAAATTTATTAGTCGACTCCTGTTAGAATCCAAACTCTCGGTAAATATTAGTCGACTTGGCCAAAAGGTTAGTCGACTATACACTTTACTAGTCGACTAATCAAAAACCCAAGTCGACTCCTGTTAGAAACAGAGAGTCGGGTAACTTTCGGGATGGACTATTAGTCGACTAATCAATCCCTATAGTCGACTAATAGCCCACGATCCAGTTTCCGAACAGCAGTTCCAGATTATGCCCAAATCCCAAAAATTATGGAAAAATCGGGAAAAATTAGGGAAAATTAGGGTTCTAAAATCCTAAATTTGATCCTTATTATTGCATAATTAGAGGAATGTATATATGATTTTAGGGTTTCCAAGAATCCTCTTCAATTCTACAATTAAAGGTCAAAATCTGGATTTCATGAATTGTTATCAAACCCTAACTTTTCATAATTCCTAAATCCAAGATGTATCGATTCTTAATCATGGCTCTGATACCAAATGTTGGGAATTTATTCATCTATAATGCGGAATAAAAGGCCATGGATCAAAGAATCATATACAACTCAGATAATGAATCAAACCCTAATTATGCAATACTTAAATCACCATACCCTGAAGCCATTGGTGAAGATTGGAAGAAGGTTGGAGAAGACCTTTTTCTTGCTCTTGAATCTGCAAACCCTAATTGCAATGGATCCTCTTTTCTCTGCTCCTTCTCCTTAGCAAAACTCTCTGTTACTTTTCACGATGGATACTCTCAAAAAAAATGAGCGTGAGTTTTGTTTCTTTGCAGGAGGAGAAAAGTGGGTCGCACATTTGCAAAAAGACCCCTGAAAATAAACCTTTCCATCATGGTATCTTTTCTATTTTCAAGTGACCAAATAACTATATAAATGTGACAATTATATGGGCATCTTTAATATCAGTTAACTTTAATAGGAATCCAATGCAAATAACCTAGGTTAAGTGGGCCACCTTCATATGAGATTAACACTATATACCACAAGTTTCAAACTACATTTTTTCCCCCTTCAGTTATTCATTCAGTGTTGTGCTAGGACAACAACCTGATGAGGATCTCCTGAATCTTCCAAGCACGAAGAACAATCCCAAACAGCACAAAAAACATCAAGAGAAAGCACACGCGCAAACAAACAATTTAACGAGGTTCGGCCTCAATGCCTACGTCCCCGGGCAATCTAAGAAAGATTGATTACTAGGAAGTTGATTACAATGCTAGCAGCCTCTTTTGATATCAGGAGAGCTTCAGAATTCTATTTTCTTAGATACCAACCCCTAGAAAAATAACCACAGCCTTTAAATGCGAACAGGTTTCTAAACCTGCACTCGCAGCCCGCACCTGCTTGTTGGACGACCGGGCGGTCGACCGACCCCTTCTACCGGTCAACCGGTCGGTCGACTGGGTGCCCCACAGAGAGTTGGGTACTTTCAGTCGGTCGACCGAGCTCCAAATTGTGCACGTTGTGCACGTCGGTCGACCGGGCCGGTCGACCGAACTTCTGATCCTGCGGGCGGTCGACCGGGCGGCCGTCAACCGGCCAACCTGTTTCCTTCTCTGCTGCTGCTATTTTCTGCTGTTGTTTCCTTCGCCTTTTCGTCGTCGACTTCCTCGGCGATCACTTCGACGACCCCTCGGCAATCCATGTCAACTCCTCAGCAAATACTTCTCTCTTTCCAACAATTCTCCACCTCGATGAAGATTCTCCAAATCTGAGCCGAACTGTCCATCGACTCAAGAGCGGCTGCACCAATGTGGTTGCCTACGTACACTACCCAAGGGATCAAGCCGTCCGTAGTTCATCCAAATGAGCTTCAGCAAGCTCAATCTACCTGAAAGACATGGAGCAAAGTTTTGCAATGTGCAAACGTCACTCCCGACACCACCTTAGTAAGCATGTCGGCTGGATTCTCCGAAGTATGAATCTTCAATAGTTCGATGTCACCTTCTTCTAGAATCTCCCGAACAAAGTGATACCTGACGTCAACATGCTTCGTCCTTGCATGATAGACCTAGTTTCTGGCCAAGTAGATGGCGTTCATGCTGTCACAGTTAATCTTTAGCAAATCCTGTTCAATGCCCAAGTCATCTAGCAACCCTTGAAGCCAGATCGCCTCCTTCATGGCCTCTATCATAGCCATATACTCAGCCTCTGTGGTCGATAAAGAGACGGTAGACTGCAGTGTGGAGCGCCAACTCACCGGTGCCTGAGAGAATGTGAAGACATATCCCGTTGTCGACCGGCGCTAATCAAGGTCACCTGCATAGTCTGAATCAACATACCCTATGTACTCTTGCTTCCCCGTGGAGTCCTTCTCAAACACTAGACCTACATCAATTGTTCCTTTGATGTACCTCAAAATCCATTCACAGCTTCCCAATGACCCTGTCCCGGATCATGCATATATCTGCTCACCATGGAGACGGCCTGTGATAGATCTGGTCTCGTACACACCATAGCGTACATCAAGCTACCCACCGCACTGGCATATGGAACGTGAGACATATACTCACGTTCTTGAACACTCGTCGGAGACATCTTTGCAGACAATTTGAAGTGAGGAGCCATAGTTGTACTTACAGACTTGGTATCCTTGCTGATATTGAACCTCTGCAGTACCTTCTCCAAATAGCCCTTCTGAGTCAAACTCACCCTACCAACTCTCCGGTCTCTAGTGATCTCCATGCCCACCACTTTCCTAACTTCACCCAGGTCCTTCATCTCAAACTCTGATGATAGATTCTTCTTCAGAGCATCAATAGTAGATCTCGACCTCGAAGCAATCAACATATCATCTACATAAAGAAGTAGATAGATATATTCACCTGATGGTAGCTTATTGTAGTACACACATGGGTCATAGTGGCTATGTGTGTACTTTTTCTTTCTGATGAAGCTATCAAATCGCTTGTACCACTGTCTAGGAGACTGCTTCAATCCGTACAGCGACTTCTTAAGCTTGCATACTAACTCTTCCTTCCCTGCAGTCTTGTAACCTATAGGCTGAGTCATATAAATCTCCTCCTCTAGATCACCATGGAGAAAGGCGATCTTCACATCGAGTTGGTCAAGGTCCAGCTCATTCTGCGCAACCAAGGCCAATAGAATACAAATTGACGAATGTTTAACCACAGGAGAGAATACCTCGTTGTAGTCAATCCTTCCCTCTGAGCGTAGCCTTTAGCACCAACCAAGCCTTGTAGCGCACTGTATCTTCTTGAAGAGATCCTTGCTTCTTAGCATACACCCGCTTGCATCCTATGGCCTTCTTCCTTTTGGGTAACTTGGTGAGTTCCCATGTATCGTTCTTGTAGAGAGATTGCATCTCTTCATTCATGGCCGCTTTTCACATTCTCGCTTCCAAACTGATCTCAGCTTCTCTGAAGGTAGATGGAATAGCCTCCTCAACGACTGGAAGTGCATACGCGATGACCATATCAGTAGTGAGCCAACCTGGTCTCCTAGTGTTCCTCCTTGGTCTTTCAACTGCAGTTGGATCGGGAACAGTACCCATGACCTGTTCTTGACCCTGTTCCTCATCTTCAGCACCTTCTTCAACTGTCTGATCACTGTCCTGTGTCACCTCAGGAATGATCCGAACTGATGCTGATTCCTCTAGAGATGGTGGATCTGCATCAATCTCCACCTGCTGCAATAGCTCCTTGATCCTACTGGTCTCACCTGCTGAGAGACCGTAGGCTTCATCAAAGAAGCCTCATCGAACGTGACATCCCTACTGAGTATGAACTTGTTCTCCGTTGGGTCCCAAATCTTGAACCCCTTGGTTCCTCGCTTGTAGCCAACGAACACCCCCTTCTTTGTCCCTTGGTCCAACTTGTCTTCTCTGACATGGTAGTAGGCTGGACATCCGAAGACCCATAGCAAATTATAGTCACCAGCAGCTTTTCCTGACCAAGCTTTAAGAGGAGTCTTCCCCCTATCGCAGACGACGACAACCTATTCACGAGGTGGCATGCATACGCCAAAACTTCAGCCCAAAACTTCTTTGACAGTCCTGCATTGGATAACATACACCGGACCTTCTCTAGCAAAGTCCGATTCATCCTCTCAGCCACCCCATTTTGTTGCGGAGTCTCTCGCACCATGAAGTGTCTCTCTATGCCCTCATCAAGGCATAGCTGTAGAAAAGGATCCGATTTGTACTCTCCTCCATTGTCAGAACGGAGGACCTTGATCTTCCTTCCCGTGCTTCTCTCGAGATTAGCCTTCCACTTCAAGAATAGTTCTAGGACTTCTCCTTTGTGTCGCATGGTGTACACCCAACAGCGCCTAGAAAAATCGTCAATGAACGACACAAAATAATGGTTATCTCCAATCGATACAGTCTTGGTAGGTCCCCAGACATCCATGTGAATATAGTCAAGAATACCCTCCGTGCAGTGTGAAGTTGTGCCAAACTTCACCTTGGTCTTCTTACCGATGATGCAATGCTCATAGAATCCATCTTGCAGGTTTCGGCACCCTTCAGCAACCCTTGCCTCGCAAGAGCTTGCATTGACTTCTCTCCTGCATGTCTCAGCCTCATGTGCCACAGCTGGGTTGAATCTTCCTTTGGACTGGTAGAAGCCGCCACTTGCCCTGTCACCGTACTACCCTTCAAGTAGTATAGGTTGTTCTTGCGATTGGCTTTCAACACCACCATCGAACCTTTTGTCATTCTAAGGACTCATTCTTAATAGACACCCCAAAGCCCAATGACTCCAAAGCTCCTATGGAGATCAGGTTCCTTTTCAACTGAGGTACGTACCTCACTTCTTTCAGCTCCCTCACCATCCCATCAAACATTCTGATTGGAATAGTACTAACACCCTCCATGATGCACAGATGATCATCGCCCATGACGACCGAACACCCCTCCAGCTTCTCAAAACTGGTAAACCAGTCCTGATTAGGGTATACATGGTATGTTGTACCTGTATCCAAGATCCACTCGTTTTCACCTGAGTAGCCTATGATGGGAATTGTAACTGAAAAAGAGAACACCGACGAATCTGAGTCTGATCCATCTGCCTGTGATTTACTGCTAGGAGTGTTAAACACCTTTGCGAGATTTGCCTCAGACTTTGATTCTTTCTTCTTTCCCTTGAACTTCGGACAGTCCACCTTCTAGTGCCTTATCTCTCTCCAGAAAGCACACTGATTCCTTTTGAGATCCCTAAACCCTGGCCTGGACTTTGATCTTCCTCTAACCTCCTTGCCCTTCCTCGATGAACCCCTGCCTCTTACTTCCAGTGCCTCCGCCGATGAGCTTGACTGAGAAGGATGTCTCTCCTTCTTCCTCGTCTCATAACTTATCAGTGCAGACGACACCTCATGGTAGTCCAACGTCTGCCTACCATTGATAAAGGTCAGTGTGAATGTCTCATACTCCTCCTCCGGGAGTGAGTTCAGGAAGATGATCGTCTTGTCCTCCTCTTCTACAATGACATCCACGTTCACCAAGTCTGTAAGAAGCTTCGTGTATCGGTTGATGTGCTCATTCACTGTGCTCCCCTTCTTCATCTGAAATCTGTACAGCTTACTCTTAAGCTGTAACCTAGACTCAACACTCTTCGTCAGGTATTTCTTCTCAAGGGTTTCCCACAGATGCTTCGCCGACGTCTCATGTTGTGCAAGATATTTTATGTCTTGCGTCAAACATGAACGAATCAACCCACACGCCGATCTGTTCATCTTTGCCCACTCTTCATCAGTGGTCGTGCTCCTCTTCTTCTCCAGTAGGAGAGTATCCTCGAGGTTCGACGCATTCAGGGCATTCATAACCTCACATCTCCACATTCCGAGGTTATTTGTACCGTTGAACTTGACAACATCAATCCTCGGGTGAGAATTCATGGTGTTAACTGAAGCAATTTCTTCTGCCATTGAGATTACTTGATCTTCTATCTATGCGAAAAATCAATTAACTGGAAATAGACCACTACTTTGATAAAAATTGAATTTCTACCTTTTCCCTGAAATCCTAGATTGAGTTTCTTACCGGATCTACTCCACTACAATTTCACAAGCCCTCCGAATCTCCAGAAATCCCAAGCGAAACCTGGATGCTCTGATACCACTTGTTGTGCCTACGACAACAACCTGATGAGGATCCCCTGAATCTTCCAAGCACGAAGAACAATCCCAAACAGTACAAAAAACCCCAAGAGAAAGCAATCGCGCAAACAAACAATTTAACGAGCTTCGGCCTCAATGCCTACGTCTCCGGAGTAATCTAAAGAGAGATTGATTATTAGGAAGATTGATTACAATGCTAGCAGCCTCTTTGATATCAAGAGAGCTCCAGAATTCTATTTTCTCAGATACCAACCCTAGAAAAATAACCACAGCCTTTAAATACGAACAAGTTTCTAAACTTGCACTCGCAGCCCACACCCGCTTGTCGGTCGACCGGGCGATCGACTGACCCCTTCTACCAGTCGACCGGTCGGTCGACTGGGTGCCCAACAGAGAGTTGGGTACTTTTAGTCGGTCGACCGTCCGATCGACCGAGCTCCAACTTGTGCACGTTGTGCACGTCGGTCGACCGGGCCGGTCGACCGAACTTCTGATCTTGCGGGCGGTCGACCGGGCCGGTCAACCGGCCAACCTGTTTCCTGTTGCTGCTGTTATTTTCTGCTGCTGTTTCCTTCGCCTTTTCATCATCGACTTCCTCGGCGATCACCTCGACGACCCCTCGGCAATCCATGTCAACTCCTCAACAAATACTTCTCTCTTTCCAACATTCAGGCTGCATGTTTTCCACCGATGCTTTTTTTTTGTTGAATCAGTTTCCATGCAACCCAAGTAATCGTTTGATTTGAGACGATACTCTTACAAAATCAGAAATAAAATGAAATTACATGTGATGTCATGGACTACAGACGGTAATACAAAACTAAGTATACTTGAATGAACTAGTGTCTACCCTTCGCGTTCCCTCTTCCCGGCCTTTCCCTCTTCCCCGGCCTTTCCCTTTCCCATTTCCCCGGCCGGACATTTTGTGTGGAGGACCATTGCCTCCAGATGGCTTGCGTTCCAGAAGACATTTCACATTCAGTACACCCTTGCTAAAATGGCCCTCGCTTGCCTTCAGAACTCTGTCTTCTGCTTTACGCTTCTCTACTTTCCTAGTACTAGACTGCCTTGTGAACCTCCCGAGAATTTGATCCTAATTGGAAAGGCAAACAAAGGTTAAAGACCAGTTTTCTTTTAAGGGTTAGAGAAGGCATGCTCAAAGTTCATGAAAACCATTGTCACCTCTTCGATTCTTTTCTGATCCATTTTCTTCTGTTTTTTCATCTGAAATTTTCCTACACTCAGAGGCACCCGATGCTTCTTAGGCGACTAATCAGAGGAAAATGGAGAAGGCTTAGAGATGTCCTAGCTTGGTTGATAATTAGTGGGAAAGCAGCAAGACTTGGCAGAAATTTACCTTTCCACCCAAAGCAACCACCCTCTCATTTTCTAACTTCTTCCGCTCTTTCCAAGTCATTTTTGAAGAACCTATAAATTTGGAAAACAAAATTATGGAAACAAGAAAAAAATAGTTGTAGATAAAATATTACTCAAAAGATAACAAATCAAGTAACCTAAACATCGATAGATGAGAATAAAAATGTTCTGCAGGCTAAGGATATCTACATCTAGCTAACAAGATAACAGATTCTCTCAACACAAGAAATTCTGCAGGCTGATAAAGTATTTCTACATCTAGCTAACAAGATATTTATTTTCTGTACTACAAGCACTAGTTTTTCCATCCATTATACCATCTTTGTGGCCAATCAATTAGACTAGTGTTTGCGAGTATTAGACAGAGCATACGTAACCACATCATTATGGTGACCGTCATCATTGTATGCATGTGTGACAACCAAAGATAATTAAATTTTAACTCACCGTTAAATGTTAACTTCATGTATCAAAGGGAAAACAGAACATGTATGTTATGTATATTAGAATTTATTAGCTTAATTTATATTACAACTTTAATAGATATATAATTATCCCAGCATAAATTTTGGAATTTTTATTTTATATTTCGAACTATGTATTTTGATAATACTAATTTGAGATTGTAATCTCAGAATTAGATATTAAAGAAAAATTATTAACAAATATTTTTATCTATCTTCCTTATTTAATTAAGGGGTTGACAAGTATCTATTTTGCTCTAACTTCCTTGGCAATATCTTCATCTAGATGAACTTATATATCATGCTTAATCTTTAGATAAGTATTAATTTCATCTTGTCCTACTAATTTACTCTATCTGGAAAATAACGTTATTTACTTTTTTAAAGAAGAAAACTTAAAGATAAGTTTCATATTAATATAGTCATAGTTGTTTATAGTCAATCCCAACTTAAAAATCTAATAAATTATACTAACAATTTTCATAAAATCTTCTTTGCTCCATTATACATAGCATTGTCTAATATATACTAGTCCATACTCCTTTAAAAAGAGAGTTTGGCTTTTGGGTCTGTCATTTTTGGGTTTGCCCAGAGTGTATCCTCACCTTGATTTGTTTTGAACAAATCTTCACCATCAATCTTTTTAATACACAACCTGACCCGCTTGATTATGTGTCCCAACCCGTTATCTCTCTCTCTCTCTCTAAATGTTCCCGAGTTCGAAACCCCTCTTCGTCTCCCTTTCAGCTCTCTCTCTCTCTCTCTCTCTCTCTCTCTCTCTCTCATGTTGTCTCTCCTTGAGGTCTTCATTTGAGTCGAGAACCCTAAACCCTATGGCATAAGCTCCTCTCCTAGATAGCCCAAACAAATCTTTAATCCTTCTCCTCTATTCTATGGATAAACCACCACAGCCAAGCGCCGCCGCCATCTCCAGTCTCAGAGAAAAAAGGTTTAGGGTTTCACTTTAGTTTAAAGTTGAAGAACTTGCCTCTTAAGGTTAGGTTTTAAGTGTGTGATAATTGAATTGTGGTAAATTTCTCTAATTATAGTTTTGGATGCTTTGCTTTACAATGTTTGGAAATTATTATAAATATGATAATGTGCTTGAGTTTCGTGTAAAATAGTGAATGTGTTATCTCAATGCCGAACTAAGGCGCACGCACAATTTATCTTATAATTATGAACATTTCAAAAATCAATAAATATAGATTTTCATCAGATCCTGATTTTCATACAATCTGGCAGCTATAGTTTGAGATCAAAATGTACCAAATAATTTTAAAATAGTTTCAACATTGTTACTTTTCTTTCTGTATTGATTTGAGAGCAATAAATAGATGGCATACTAGCTTGCCACAAACATTGGTATTATGTTAAAGGAGATAAATAGGTACTACATTGAATGCTCTAAACATTCCGCTTTGTCTTTTTCTTGGATATGTTCAAGCCAAATTGTTTACAAACAACTGAAGGGGGGACCGGCCAGTTTGTTGCTAGGGGTCTTATTAGGACAAAGGAGAGCAAAAAGAATACTGGAAGAGCATATGATGTTTATGTTGGTGGTATAAGAGATGCTGGAAGTAATGTTCATGTTATTGAAGGAATTGATGTACTCGTAATTCTCACGAGTGTGTGCCTAAGATGAACCCAAGTTTTGATCCAAGCAAAGGGGAGCGGCTTGAATTCTAATTTGAAGACGGAGCATTCCCTGAACATGTAACTAAGTACCGGGCTTTGTCATTGTTGTTGTTTGATCTTTTATTGATTGTATACATATTTGTTATCTATACTCCCTTAAAAAGAGTGAGTTTTTGTTTTCGGGTCTGTCCAGAGCACATCCTGGCCCTTGAATGTCATTGAGTGAATCATCAGTGTCCATTACCGCTAGGTTTTGTGACTCGACCTGCTTGATATGTGCACCCGATTTCTTCTTCTTCTTCTTCTACTTCTTTTTTGCCTCAGCGTTCCTATTCGAGTAGCCCGATCCGGCGTAATTCTCTTTGGTTCATGTAGCCTACCCCAAATACTGGGAAAATGGCTTAGTTGTTGTTGTAGCGTTCCAACTCGAGTCTCTCTCTCTCTCTCTCTCTCTCTCTCTCTCTCTCTCTCTCTCTCTCTCTCTATGTATGTATGTATGTATCTGTGTGTGTGTGTGTTAAAGGATTCGGTTGAGGATTCTGGTTAGGCGATGATGCCAAGTAAGATCCGAGATAGAGAGAAGATGGAGATTTAAAATAGGCATCCAAGGAAGATGAAGAGGACGCGGCTCATAGATCGAGTCTAGGTCTTTATATTTCCATCTCTTAAGGTTTTGGATTTTTTTAGCTTTCTCCGATTAGGAAAGCTAGGGTCTTAAAATCTCAGTTTCGGTATCTGTATCGGTACCGGTCAATAATTTTTAGTATCAATATTGTCAATATAGGTCGTCAACATCGGCTCAATACCGGCTGATACTATAAGGTTAATATATTATTGGATAACTCAAAACTCGACATGATATTGCCAATATATATCAGAATTGACAGATATTTCAAACCGTGGTTTTTGTTTTGTCAAAGTAACCATGTCCCCTCTCTCTTTGCTTTTACCACAAACCCTAACCCTCTCTTCTCATGACAATTGTTCTAGGGTTTCATCTTCAATGTATATGATAAAATGTTCGCAATCAGTCATGTATTATAAGATTCTCATAGCACTGTAAGTTTTTTTGTGTAGGTACATTGAAAACTTGGAAAGCTATACTAATTTCGATTTGTTGATGGGGCTGTTTGGTTTCAAGGAAGTGGGCAAAAGTGAGGAAGTGGGAAGTGTCATTTCCCACTTTCGTTGTCCATCCAAACACCGGAAAAGGAAAATGAAAATCCCCTTTTCTTTTCTCTTTTCTCTTTTCCCTTTTACACAATCATTTTCTCAAATACAGGGTGCTACAGTTAATTTTGTGGACATGTAAATCTCATTTGTAATAAGTTTTAGCTCAAAACAGTTAATTTTATGATCATGTAAATCTTATTTGCATTCTAATTACAGTCTAATTTTTTCATAATTAATTTTAATTTTAATATTATTTTAAGGTCAATTTTGTGGTCAACCTTTCCACTTTCACTTCCACATTACCAACTAAACACCGGAAAAGACATTACACTTTTCTAATTACACTTCTCAACTACCACCCAAACACCAGAAAAGAAACAAATTCTCATTTTTCAAAAGGAAAAAAATCCTACTTCCTCACTTCCATCCATTTCAAGCATCCAAACAGCCCCGATATCAAATACTCTATTAAGGTTGCTTGGTGTTGATTCATATTTGCACAATTTGGTTGAAAGAGAGTCGTGTTACTTTCCTTGGATTACATACACATGATAAAATGAGAATCATGATCACAACAAAATTGATCCTATTATATATCTCTCTGTAAACTTGACCAAATAGCAGTGATACTAAAAGTGCCTTTTATATCTTCTATTTGAGTTCTTACAAATTTAATGACAAATTCAAAGAACTATCCAAATTTGAACTGGAATGTCATAGAAGTTCTCATCTGCCTTTGATGCTTTCAATCTAAATTTTGAACTAAATTGGACTACTTGAATATTGTAACTATCATCTATGTATCATTTTGTATTTCTCTTTTGATCCCTGTATTAAATATCGGCCGAGTCAGCCGAGATATCGTCCGATATCTCTTTTTTACCTGCTGTCGATACGTTATGGGAAAATCGTTCTCCATATCATTTCCAGCAAAAATGGCCGATATTTGAAATATTGGCCGATAAGTCGCTCGATATCGGCTGATAAATCTCCCGATATATCGCTGATATGAAATAACTTATTTATTGCACGACTGCGTGCAAATATACATTGTTTTTTACTATCTTTGCATGCATATTATATCATTTTTATTAGGTAGATGATATCTATGACACTAAATCAACTTTAGTTATCAATATTTCATTATATATAGTGTCTGATATGAACGCCTGATATGCGCGCATATCCCCGATATCTCCCTCGATATCCGATATCGATATGAAAACCCCCATCCGATACGATCCCGATATCCGATATTTAGGACCTTGCTTTTGATCCCAATGTTGTTCGTTGAACCATGCAAATGCCTAGATATGTTAAAAGATTGGCACATGTTCTCATCGGAAAAATCATTTCTGCTCGTTTGTTTTTATATGATTTCTTTTAACTTTTTTTTTGAAGCTATTGCAAATCCTCTACCTTGTTGCTCTATGGAGTTATCATGACAATGTAACAACAAACTAGGACATCCAGTTGCTATTATTTTATTTGTTTCTCTTGCTCAATAGTTAGGTAGCATATGGTATCTTTTTGAGATATTATCTAAGACGGAGAAGTTCTTATTTTTGGTACTCAGCTTGGATGGTTTTTACACTGCAAAATATACATAGATATTGTCAAATTGGCCATTGAGTAGATATTATTTTGTTTGTAGAATGTTCTGGGAGTGTACTGTTGCTAAGTTCTTGGCATCTCTTTTCTTTCTTCTTTTTAAAGACTTCTCATTTTAAGTTTTGCCCTTATATGAACTTTTAGATTAATTTTTGAAATCAACATATGCTTTTCATCTAAAAAAGAAAACATCAACTATTATCATGACAAATCTCCACCAAAGATTGAAAGATGATATTTATATTTCCTGTATTTTCATATCCTTAGTGTTTTGTAATTTATTTTCCTTTTCCTTTATTCTATTTCTTTTTGTTAATTTCTTAATCAATGATGGTGTTGTTTGATTCCAATTCATTATGAGTCCTATAATGGGAAGACAGGGAGCAACATTGTGAATTTGTTCATCTTTTATTTTTTGGAAATGAATCATGAACTTTATATAGCAATCTTTTTCCATTTCTAACTTATACTTTCTTTAGCTATCTACTAGAAGCAAGTTAAACTTTTTTATATATGTCCATTTAGAATAATAAGGATGGTTTCTTATGGCATGAACATTTTAAGTAATTTAATTCATCTTTTGCATATGGGTCATTCATCTTTCTTTAGTTTATGCTATATGCTCTATACTTTCCTCTGTTCTAATATGGATGATATCCACAAGTTATGACCATTATGAGAAGTAGTACAAAATAATTATTGTTTTAGGCTCTTACAAGTCATTTTGTCTATTCTGCGTCTTCCTTTGGTTATGTTAATACTTAAAATGGGTTGTCACCATTATTTTACTAGAATTAAATCAAGTAGAAGCTCTTCGAGAGAACAAACTGATTTATCAACAAAGTATAGCTTAGTGATCAATGATACTAAAACTAACGGATCTTCGAAACTTAAAGCATGAGCGTCACCTTAGTCAAAAAATATTCTAACCCATTTTTTTTGTTGTCGAGACATTGTTTTGCAACTCCATAGCTCTTCTACTTTTGCATAGTTATTCATGCTCATCACTATTATTCTTCGCTTTATCATCAATAGTTCATATTTGTCATGTGTTATAAGGATTTAGAAAGTTGAATATACATGATCGGATATATGCTTAGAACTATGTATATTATTACTGTACACTGGTAGAATGAAAAAGTTCCATTAACTGCTAAAATCAAAGTTGATTTCTTTGCAGTGCAATCTTAGTGAAGTTAATTACCATGAACCAGTATCTTGCAATTTGATTAATATACCAACTTGATTATTTTTTTACTTCTCTCCTACAAATATTATTTACTAATGTTACTACTACAAAACGTTGAGCTTTTTCAAGTCTAAAGCTAAAAGGTGCATAACTCATAACTATTCACTAAAATGCCTTTAGAAAGTATTTTTACTAAAACCATGAAGTTGCTAATGTCTTATCCTCTTTCTTTGCAGGAGAGATCTAAAACTATTCTTCAAAACCAAAGCTCAATATATTTAGCAGTCGGAACGGGCAAGGAAGCAAAACAGTTAGCAAGCAGTAGTACTGAAGTTCAGTTGGTCCCGACTCCCTCCATAAATGCGCCTTTCCCTCGCTCTGTTCTTCCTCCTGAATACTCTGATGTTGAACTTAGTTGCTTGACATGTACTCTGTTTTAGCTTATTATATATATTCTTTTGTTTAATTATGTTATGTATTTATATTTTGAAATTACAGACGACACTGAATTTTAGGTTATATTGTTAGATCTAAATTTATTATATACAAGATCTACACATATACTGTAAGCCTCTTTATCATGATCAAAGAGAAGGAGGGTTTTAGGCATACCTGATTCCATTACGAAGAGGATGCCGAAGGTTGCACGATCTCGAGGACGCGGAGTTGAGGGAGAGGATTCTTCTCTCCAGCCACTAAGTTCTCTTCTTTATCCTTAGAGGAGATGAGAGGCCTCCAAAAGAGAGATGGTTATTGTTGTTGGTGGTGGTGGAGAGGGAACCCTACTCATGGTATATATAGCATCAAGAAACCCTAGTTCAACTCATCATAAGATCTAGGCCCTTGATTTATAACACGAGTTCCACACGTGTGATGAGTCCCACATTCTAATTTAAATACACTCATGACTAAGTGTAATTGAAAACGTGTCTAGACCCAAACCATTTAGGTTTGATCAATTCTTTATTGGGTCAAACAACATAGGTTAAGTGGGCGGGTGCAAATATCCAATTGACTTGATTAGGCCCAAAATAAACTAGACTTTAAAACATAATAAGTCTAACAATCTCCCACTTGGGCCAAGCAAGTCATACTGAATAGATATTATGTATAACTTTATGACGTCAAAACTTTAACCGCCGACAAAACCACGTTTCAAAACAATCTGGTCCAATAAGTGTCCTGCCACCGAACATGGCGATCGTTACCTTCTGTATAATCGATGTAGGACCTTCCACATCACAAGTTTCAGAACCCCAAACGACATAGATCAAATATGGACGTGTGGCATGGAAATGTCCTCTGATCAAATAAGGTACAATTCCAACTAGTTTCCACTTTATGACTCCAACGAGTCTAGCCTTATGACTCCAACGAGTCTAACTTTATGACTCCAACGAGTCAACTGCTAATTCAACAAACTCAAATGCGCAAAAGTAAACTTTAAGAAAAGCAGTTATAAATTTATCAGAATCAACAAATACCCATAAAGTGCACTTAGAAATAATGTCTGTTACATAAAATTATCCACTCCCACAAAATCAGGATATCATAATGACTAGTCATCCCCATATGAGCAATATGCTCTAAGAATACTTTAGGTGAAAGTCCTTTAATGAGTGGATCTGTAATGTTAAGAATAGTGTCATCACTATCAACAGACAAAATATGATTCCGAACTTTATCATTGATGACAAGAAACTTGATGTCGATATGCTTCGACTTTACTGAACTCTTGTCACTATTGTAGTAGAGCTCTATAGCTCTTATTATCACAGCGTAGCTGTAATGGCCTCTCGACTAAATCCACCATCTTCCTACAATAAGGAAAATGTAAAATAAAGTAGACTTCCTATTGTCGATACATCCAGCATAATCTGAATCTGTGTATCCAATCAGCTGCAACTGATCAGATTTCATGTAGTCTTTTATTGAAATCGCATAACCTTCTTGACAGTCTTCCAGAGATCAATCCCATGATTGATTAAGTTTCTGTCAAGTTTCTCAACGGTATATGCTATGTCTGATGGGTATAAACTTGAGCATACATCAGACTTCCAACCGCCAATGCATATGGAATGTCTTTCATTTGCTCTTTTTGTAGATCATTCTTGAGACATTAGAGTAAACTTAACTTATCTCCCTTAGAGCAATTCTTCATGCCATATCTATCTAGCACCTTATCGATATAGGCCTTTTGTGATAAACCTAATATTCCACGTGTTCTGTCACGTTGAATCCGGATGCCTATCACAAAAGAAGCTTCTCCAAGATCTTTCATCTCAAGTTCTTTGAGAGAAGACTCTTAGTGTCAAGTAAAAGAATCATATCGTTACTTGCTAGTAGAATGTCATCCACATATAGCACAAAAAATATAAGTCTACTCTCTTTAAATTTATGATAAAT
The DNA here is from genome assembly GCA_038442645.1 of Agave tequilana. Classification (NCBI taxonomy): domain Eukaryota; kingdom Viridiplantae; phylum Streptophyta; class Magnoliopsida; order Asparagales; family Asparagaceae; genus Agave; species Agave tequilana. The sequence goes on along the minus strand of JAVJIF010010548.1, from coordinate 85,458 downwards.
ACATTGATCAACTATATTTTCCTTAAAATCAAAAATCGGATATTACTTGATCAAATTTCAAATACTATTGACGGGATGCTTGCTTTAAACCATAAATGAATTTCTTTATTTGCAAACCAAATATTATGAAACTTTCACTTTAAAACTTTCTTGTTGCACCATACAGATTTCCTTCTCAATGCTACCATTAAGAAAGGTAATCTTAACATCCATTTAGTATAACTCCAGGTCAAAGTGAGCCACCAGTGCCATAATAATCCTAAAAGAATGTTTGATGAAAACTAGGGAGAAAGTCTCCTTATAGTCAATGTCCTCTTTTTGAGTGGATCCCTTTGTGATAAGATGTGCCTTATACCTTTCGACATTACCTTTCGAATCCCGCTTGGTTTGAATACTCATTTACAACCAATCGGTTTCTTTCCTTCAGGAAACTCTACTAAATCCCAAACATCATTTTCCTTTATGGATTTTAACTCATCTTTCATGACATTTGACCACTTAGTGGAGTGAATGTTGAGTTTGGCCTCATTCAAGGATGTGGGGTCATCCTCTAACCTTATGTCAAACTCATGCTATTGGAGATAAACTATATATAGTTATTTGCAATGACTGATCTCCTCTCTCTAGTTGATCTCTTAGGCGCTTGTGGTTGAGAATTTTCAGTTTCTACCTTACCAACATGATCTACTTCAGAATGAACTGTATATGTATCTTGTAAGGATGCAACTGTATTTTCATCTTGAAGTCGAACAACTACTTTATCATTTGGAACAATTGTCATGGGTATAACAATATGTCCTTTCTTAAATATGAAATCTTTATGTAGTTGACTCCCACTGTTCTGAATATTCTCAAAAAAAAATTTAGCAATCCGTCTTTATGTTCTTAGTGGAGGGACAATAAAACTTAAAGCCTTTATACCTCTCAGAATACCCTACGAATAAACAGCTAACTGTCCTTGAGTCCAACTTCTTCTCATATGGTATATATGACTGAGCTTCCACTGGACAACCCCAAACATATAGATGCCTAATACTGAGAGATTTCCCAGTCCGTAACTCATACGGGGTTTTAGTTACTATTTTGCTAGGTACTTTATTAAATAGGTGACAACCATCTTTAAGGCTTCACTACATAATGACTTTGGTAGAGTAGTGTGAGTTGTCATACTCCCAACCATATCCTTTAGTGTGTGATTTTATCTCTCAGCAATATCATTTTGACGAGGCGTCCCTGATATGGTGTACTAAGCGATAATACCACTCTTTCAAAATTGACAAATGATTCTGGACATTTACCTGATTCATCATATCTGTCATAGTACTCACTACCATGATCAGATCTAACGGCTTTAAACATGTCCAATGATTGGGATTTCTCATGGAACAAGTGTAGGTACCTATAACGAGAGTAATTGTCTGTAAAAGTGAAAATATTCAAGACCATTCCAAGAAGCTGTAGGGAATGGACCACAAATGTCTGTATACACCAAATTAAGACACCTGAACTTCGTCTAGTACCAAACTTTCTAATGTTTCTTTAATTAATTTTCGCTTAGTGCCTATGCTATTCACATGTAGAGATTCAGTATATAAAGCATGAAGTTTCAATTTATATAGCCATAAATCAGAATTCTAGTACCAACAACTTTAGATTTGGAATGTAAACTAAGCATTTCATTATCAAGAGTGACAGTAAAACTAGATCTGTCTAACAAATGAAATAGAAATATGATTCCACCTAAAAGGACGGTACACATAAAGTCTCATCCAAATCTAAAACCAAAAAACAGAATCTAATTTAAGCCTACAAACTCCAATAGCTTTAATTGCAACTTTATTTCCATCACCCATGTATACGTATCGCTCAGCTAGGCTGGGCCTCCTTTGGGTTTGGAAGTTCCGCATTGAATCGCTTATGTGAATTATCTATTCACAATTTATAATGTGACACTAAAGCTAAATTAATCTCAGAACAAACATAAATATGAGATATACCCGCTAAATAGCCATTTCTGATACTTTATGCATTCCTACTTGAGGTGGCTTACTTTCTTACAGAAAAAGTATGCAATGACCTTAGGCTACTTTTTTCTGCACTTTTGCCACTTAGGATCAGCCACTGTAGTGGTGTTTATGTTCCTCCCTTTAGTTTTACTTTTCCTTTTCTTATTAGAAGTTTACCCTGGATGCTAAGTGAGCACTGACATTATCGGGCATAGCACTTCTAATAGTTATAGGAATAGTGTACTTTATGACCATTAGACACATCTTGTAAGATCTCTCCCACTTACCATAATTGATCTTTTCTTTACTGAACTTTTATTAGTGATAGTAGAGATCCATCAATCTTTAAGGTGTACTCTAGGTGCATGAATTCAAGAACGAACATTTACATGGTCTTACCACTTCTTAAAGTTTGTACCATTCAATTTAAACTACATAAGTGTACAATTTCTCATCAGTTTAACATAAACATTGCATTTAATAAAATTCTACTGTTATAGCCATAAAAAATGAATTTCAAAAAATGCAACCAGTTTAACCGATAGAGCTGCCGGTTAAACTTTTAGAACAAGTTGTGTCTCTATATGCCAACACTGTACTGGCCCAATATAGATATCCTAAAGTCTAGATCCTATATAAGAGAACAACCTTCCTTTGGGCCGACTGTCACTTATAGGATTGGTCCTAAAGTTTAAGTAATCTATATTGACCATATAATATATGTAATGACCCGGCCATAATGACAACCTTCCTTTGGGCCGATTGCCACACGCATGGGCCACACAAATTTATGCATCTGGATTCTTGTTCCGCCATCGGACTAGTTGATGAGGGTAATGCAATATGGGCCAATAATGTGACAACCTTCCTTTGGGTCGATTACCACACATCAAGGTTCTCCCACTTGCATTACCCACATCAAGTATCCGACGCCGTACATAATTCGGCCAAACAATAGTCTTCCTTTGGGCCGGCTATTGTCCGCATGAACTACATACGCAATTAAATAAACTCTTTTATAAATTCTTTAGCTTGAACATGTATATATCTTTATCTGTGTGTTATTAACTGTAATAAACACCAATATTCATCATGCAAGACAATATAAGCAATAAAATATTGATGATAAAGCGGAAGCATGTAAGGGTACACATAACCATGATAAACAAACACTTCAATGCCTTCTTTATGTCAACTAACTACTGTTTTGTCATATCTAATGCCTGTAATACTGTAGTGCTCGTCAAGAGCTTCGAAACGGCTGTTTACATGCCCAAAACAGAGATCGTATGAGCCCGTAACGGCTAATTGAAGTTTCTAATGGCAAAACGGGTCTGCAGTGCTTATCAGGTCTAAATCAGACCCGACCCGCAATGGTTAAGTTATTGGTTTCCTTTCTTATTAGGCCGGGTTAAAATAAACTGAATAAAACCCAATTAGCTTTATGTGAGATTGATTGGGATTAGGTCTCTTTATTTGAGTAGAATTCTATCCCAAAATACCGTTAATAGATTAGAATTCTATCTCAATTCTAAAACCCAAATCAATCTCAACCATCCCAATTGAAATTTAATATGAGATTAATTAGGACCTTATTAGAGGAAAATTCAATCTCTAAATTTTTAATCTTAATTAATCTCATAATCTTAATTAATTATGAAACTCAAAATAATTAACCTCCTTTATTTTATTTAATTTTACAGTTTTGCTCTTATAGTCGCACGCCCATGGCGGCCGGCGGCTGTTGCCCACCCGCAGAGCCGCGCGCCTGCATGCTCAACCAGCACTATCATGCTCAGCAGAGAGCATGCAGCATGTATCCCTTTTTTTTAAGTACTTTAAGGGCTGTCATGCATGCATGCAGGTGCTTTCCTGCATGCATGCGTCCAGCCAATTTTTTTTTTATTACTTTACAGCATGCGCTGGAAGCACCAGCGCATGCATCTAAAATCCTTTTTTTATTTTTTTAATTTTTTTTAATCATCAACATAAGGCCTGCCATGCATGCAGGGAAGGCTCCCCTGCATGCATGCGTCCGGCCAAAAAATTTTTTTTTAAATATTTTCGAAATAATAACACAGATTAAAATTTCTAAAAATATATATACATGTAAAATTCAATAAAAATCACTCCTTTTAACCTTTTGATCCAACATATGAAACACAAAATATATATTGAATCAAAGGAGATATTTTTATGATATTTATAGATCGAGATCATAGTTTCTGTAGATCCCTATGATTTATAAAGAGGTGGCTCTGATACCAATTGTTAGATCTAAATTTATTATATACAAGATCTACACATATACTGTAAGCCTCTTTATCATGATCAAAGAGGAGGGTTTTAGGCATACCTGATTCCATTACGAAGAGGATGCCGAAGGTTGCACGATCTCGAGGACGCCGGAGTTGAGGGAGAGGATTCTTCTCTCCAGCCACCAAGTTCTCTTCTTTATCCTTAGAGGAGATGAGAGGCCTCCAAGAGAGAGATGGTTATTGTTGTTGTTGTTGGTGGAGAGGGAACCCTACTCATGGTATATATAGCATCAAGAAACCGTAGTTCAACTCATCATAGATCTAGGCCCTTAATTTATAACACGAGTTCCACACGTGTGATGAGTCCCACATTCTAATTTAAATACACTCATGGCTAAGTGTAATTGAAAACGTGTCTACACCCAAACCATTTAGGTTTGATCAATTCTTTATTGGGTCAAACAACATAGGTTTAAGTGGGCGGGTGCAAATATCCAATTGACTTGATTAGGCCCAAAATAAACTAGACTTTAAAACATAATAAGTCTAACATATATGTGTAATATATTTTTGATCATGTAGTCTATATTTGAAAATATGTGCAATAAATAGACGTAGAAAAGCCTATTTCTATTGTTCATGGATTTGTACATGTCAGTTTTGAGTTATTTAAATGAAACTACTTATTGACATTACGTTGGTACAGGGCCTATGAACTAGAACTTTCAATTTTCTTTTGAAATTCCTAACATCTGCATTGCATGAGTCTTTACGCTACAGGTAGCTCCAAAATCATTATTTGCAAACAAATAAAAAGAAAGAAAACGAAAGAAAAGTAAAGGACTGTGAAATCATAAAATTGTGAATATATATCCATTTAATTTGCTTTAAGAGAATAAGTTTTGTCGGTTTGAATCATGAAAAGGACATAGGACGTTTTCAGTCAAGATGTGCATAATTTTCATTAAACAAGTGACACAATTCTCCTAGACTTTCATCTGTAAAGCATTAAAAAAAAAAAAACATAACCTGTAGAACATCTTTGCTCAAATAAATAGATAGAGGTACTAACTTAGACAGTCTCTCTTTTTATTTTTAGGAACGATCTCAAACTTTGTTTTGAAGTCAATGACTATTATGGTTAATCCTCCCACATAAGCTAGACTCTTAACAAGGTTTATTTTATATATATATTTTTAATAAATCATATTAGTTCTGGATAACTGGCACATAATTTGTTTTGACATTATTATGATATTATCTCTTTTTTATCATATAATCGTAGTTTGTCAGGTAGCTATATTTGGAGACCGACATGTGGCCAAAGTTAAGATTAAATGTGTGATTGACTTATGTCATGTTTTCTTCTGTATGGTATATGGATGTTAAAGATTAATTTCAATGCTTATGGGTGCATTCACCATCACTCTAAAATTTCTCATTAAAAAGAAAGCCTATCAAATTAGAGTTTCAATTAGTTTCATTAGTCGGGAAACTCATCAATTCATAATTAAATTATTAGAGATGAGAATCCTTATTAATTAGCTTTATTAAAAAATTATTATTTTCTTAAGATTGATTATATTTTAGTGAAACCTAAAAGTTATGTTCCTATTTAGATACATAAAACATTCTACAACTATTTAAATCACATAGAAATTGAACTAAATAAATTTAATCTAATTTTTGTGTCCTTTATTTAAATCTCATAGGTTTTTTAACAATAAATTTCATAGGAATTAAAACAAATAAATATACCCAAATTTATTTCAAGAAAACATGTTAGATTATAAGCAAGACTAACTACCCAAAAAAATAATGCATGTATAAATTAAATATATATTTTAAGTTAGTTAGCAATATTAGAATATAACTTCTTTAAAATAATTAAAATAAATATTTGTAACTATAATTATTTTTTCTTCAAATATCTTAGCTTTCAGATAACCATGTAATGCACAAGTATTTGCTTACCTGCGTGTGGATGTGTGTTTAGGACTGGGATATTTAGGATTTAGTTAAAATGGCAACAAATTGGGTTTCGATTTGGAAGAGTTGATGAAAAAAAATATAATGAACACGCATTCGTGGATCCTAAATGACCAGAGTTGTCCATCAAATTCTCCTAAACTAGCAAAAAAAGTCCAGAAGAAGGTCAATGTGATGTTTTTGCATCAGGATTTCATTCAACTCTAAGGCATACATAAAGCCAAGAGCAAAAAAGAAAAACTGTGACATGCAAAAAGTACTGGCTTTCTGTTATCAGATTCGTGTTATGCTTGGTTTGTGGAGTGGTCTAGTCCATGGTACAAGTGCACGAGCATGTACACTCCTTTGAGTGATACACAAATACAAATGGGTAGACTTAATCCCAACAATATCACGGGTCGTGGTACACTTACGAATGTTTGCCACAATTATTTCAATAATTACGCATGTAATATTTGTGTGCACACACAGAGATAAGAGATCTTCATACACTTGTCAAGAATATAAGTGTCAATATATGATATGTATCCGACAATATTACAATAGATACAAACTTTGTACTGCCCAATATGTTAACTTCGAATTGCAATTGGATGTTTAGGTTTTATTCTGGTTTCAAGTCTATTATTTTCTTAGCCTATGGGATATAAATAGCGTTGGTAATCCGGTCAGGTCACGTTCAGGTTAATTTTGACCCAACCTCTGTAACATCCCGAACCCGACCCGATTATTACTGATCCGGTCAAGTGTTTAAAATCTGGGACTCGATCTGACTCCCAATCGGGTTACCCGAATCTGACTCACGTAACCCATTTAACAGCCATGTGCTGTTCAATTTTTTTGCAAAAGATGAAAAATTTGTCTTTCCCAAGCTTCAAAGCGCTCTCCACTAGAAGAAGTTGAGAAACCTAACCATTTTGCTTAACATTCAAATGGTAACTGTTAAGTTATATAAAATATATAAAACAGTATTCGGGTCAATCGAGTTGGGTCACACCCTTAACCCAACCCGATTAATTAACAGTTCAAACATGTTGAACCCGATGTCAACCCGAAATCGATTAAGGGTTGACCCATACCCAAACATTTAGGTTGGATTCAGGCATGACCCATCAAGTCGAGACCCGTTTTGCCACCTCTAGATAAACTGTGAGGACCTGATCATTAGGGTTTTCTCCGCTCGATCTTCTCTTCTCCTTCCTTGTCTTCCTCTTTGATCCCTCAGCTACAGCCATGAGAAATCTCACCAACTATCTTCGAGCCTAGCCTAGCTCTCTATGTGTGTGTGTGTGTGTGTTTTAATCTCTCTATCCTTGTATATCAGTGCAATCCAGAATCTGATATATAATTGTTGATAGTTTAACTGTCAGCTTAACGAATTCTGTATTGGTATGATGATTGGGACTAATCGGCTTTATTATGTGTTTATTGTTGTCGCTTCTCTTTATTTCAACAACAACAAATTAAAAAAAAATTATTTATATCATAAGTGTCTGATTAAGGATCTGTATTCTGCTGCTTTTTTTTTTTTTTGGAGAATGTAAACTTTATATATCCAAAATGTATGTACATACAACTTGTCAACTGACTGACTCAAAACTACAGATTAGTAGTCATACAATGTATGCTCAGGTCGCCCAACCTACCGCTTATATGCTACCGAAAGCTGGCAGAACTGAGGCCAAATTGCAGCCCAGTTCTGCCAGAACCGCCCACTTTTGGCTGCCAGAAACAGCAGCCAGAACTGGGCAGTTCTGGCAGCCAAAACTGAATCCAGAACTGCCCTGTTCTGGCAAGATCTGTGCTGCCAAAATTGACAGCACAGATCAGGCAGAACTGTGCAGTTCTGGCAGAATACCTCTGCCAGAACTCCAAACAGACTGTGCATATGTATCAGCCCAGTCCCCAAAACTGACAGAATAGGGACTATAGATCCACAGCAGACTGAGGACACAAGGAATAGAGAGTTATGATAGTGGTGTGATGGTTATTAGACTTAGAACTTCCCAAATTGGAAGAAAGATTTGTATATATACTTATACACAACTCAGTGTTGGTCATTAGCATTTCTCCCTGGTTAGTTACTGATTTATGTTTAAAGATTCGTATATATACTTATACACAGTACATATTTTGGGTTATTAGCATTTCTCCTTGGTTAGTCATTGATTTATGTTTAAAATTTTCCATATTTTTGCGATATTGCATGCTTAATTGATTGATTATATAGCACGAGTTGTTACGGTACAATACACGATATGATACCGATCGAAAAAAATATTTTATATGAATCACGATCTGATAACTATCATCAAGACATGTAAACTTAAGTATTATGATCCCTTCACACTTATTCGAAAAATAGAAAGCAAACTACTTTACTTAAGAAACACTATCATAACTCTAATTACCATAAAAAATCAAAGCGCAAAGCTCAAACTCCAAACTTTAAAACCACAACTTAATTTTGAAAGTGCAAATAAAAAAGCAAAACACTAGAGCAAAATACATTGAAAGAGGCCATTGAAGCAATCAGTTATAATTTCTTGGGTTGCTAGTTTGGTGACCCAAATTAGGAACAAGCCACGAATTGAAATGGATGAACTGGACCGCAAATTCCAGAGGAGAATGTAGTGAATTAGGTAAGGCTGGTATTAACAAGTTATAATAATAGAGAACAGATTGGAAAAGATTGGCACATTTATTATGAAAATATAAAAGGAAAACTCCAGCTGTTTTTCTATATAATAGATGGTTTTAGAAGTAAACAATATGCCTTTTATTCAGCATATTTTTGACGATCTACATAATTTTGTCAAGATAACAGTCAGCATGAAAGAATAAATTTTCAGCTGGTATAAGGAATGATAATAAAGATCTCAAAATATGATATGCACAAGGGGAAACAAACAGATCAGAAGTTAAGGAGGTCATTGTTTGAAAACATTACCCAAGTACTGAATGTCCTTTAATATCTTGTTTATATCTATTTCCTCATTCACACTGTCCTGTTGATTTGCAGATGTTTTAGACATTGATTTGCTGTGTGAAATATCTGTACGGTTTGTGGACTGCAAGAAGAGGAAAATTTTAATCAAAAGAAGCCATAAGCTAGGGGATGAATTAGGTACCACAAACTCAAACAATTAACCAACTTGAAATTAGAAAGAGTGACATGTCAAAATGTTTTATCTAGAAAAGAAAATACAAGTCTATATAGTAGCAGCTCAAGGTAATGTCCACAAAGTAGATTTAATGAATTAGCAAACTGATTCATTATTATGTATATAAAGCAGGAGTTGAGACAAGCGATTAATATCAGCAGTTAATATCCGCCACTAGTTCCGTCATCACATTCATCGTACACAGAACAATGCAAATTGTAAGAGGACCAGCTGCTGTTTAGCACAATAAAGTTCACTGTGGAAGCAATTAATATAGGTTAAGCAACATGTTGAAACCAGCAGCCTTCTATGTTCCTCTGATGTCAACTTGAACAATCTTAGTGGACGATAATTAATATACAACTTCTAAACTCAGTAACCAATGACCGGTACTTCAACTCTGTCTGGTACAAACTGAGAATATATCAAGTATATGTTAAGTACAGGTGATTCTATAAAAGCACAAGGTTAGTTATTGCCAATGGAGAGAGTTTGAAGTTCAGCAAAAACTCTTAAACAGTATCGGAGACTGGAGAAGCCTGGATCGAGACTATTAAATTACAGGAACACAATCAAATGTTTATATAACATAGAAGCAGCATCTAGATGAGAGTGGGACAACAATTTAACACAACCAAATTGTATGAATTTGTAGCTGTCAAAATTATGACATTTGCGAGATCGCGACACCTGGCAAATCTCACAAATCATGGAGGTTTCAGATTCGATCTAATCCAACTGATGTTACCCAACCACCTGGCTAACAAGACTGTTGCAACAACTTGGCACGTAGTGGGCGATAACTGCGCATCTAAGCCGTTGTCCTCGCCATCCAGTGCGATCCCCGAAGATCACGCACCACTCTACCAATTGCAGCTGGAGTGTTACGTGCAGTTACGATTGTGGGCTGATCCATAAGCGGAGATCTCGGAAATCACGCCTCAGCCCATCAACCCTCAGCAATAAGAGCCAATTTCTTCCTCCTTTGCAGAGGATCGAACCCTAGAGAGTTGAAGTTGTAATAGAACATTGAGAACTCATTATAATTTCTCTGATTTAGTGAATTCTTTATCTCTTTGCACCGTGATTTTTCCCCATCGGGTTTTTTACGTAATTCTCTAGTATTTGCGATTGATTTTTTCTCCTACACATTTAATCTTATATCATCAACATTTTATAATAGATCCATGTAGCTAGGATGTGGATATTGCTCTAGATGTCAAATAGCTGCCCTCAGATTCTCCTAAGGTCAAAATAGGATTGAACCAACCAGGATGGATGTGTGTGTGTGTGCTGTGTGTCTTACATTTAATTCTTTTTGCATCATAGCTGATTCAAGACATGAAAATTGCATTTATTTTTCATGAATATAAGATATTAAATACTTGACTGGCTGATAAATGTGAATCATTTATCATTTTATTAACTTTTCTTACCCTAAACATGATAAGGTGGGGAAGTATGTCAAGAAATTTTAAGACAATAAGTGAATTGATTATACTACTGGGAAATAAGGGACAGGAACGCAGATATTGAATTTATTGACAATTTGAAAATGGGACATGAACATTCTCCTTAAGTTATAACAAGAATACAGAAAAAAAAAACTTAAAAATGTCAGTAACAATATCAGTGTTGCGAAGCATCCAACACTGGACAGCTCACTGATAGTGCGAAGAATCTATGTAACAGTAACATAGAAACAAATACTGCTCAACACTTTCATAAATTAGATGAATTGCCAAGGATGTGAAGACCTGTTTGAGACTAGCTATACAGTTAAATGACCATCTCGGAGTGATCTAAACCAAGGAATAGCTACAATCAGAACTATGGTTTGATAGGAGAAAGAGGAGGAATAATTGAGGAAAAAGACGAAAAGGATGGAACAAATGGTGAAGTATCTCTCCGTTAAAAACAGATTCGTCCAAAATGAATTTCTCGCTGGCTTCTTGTATGGATGTCCTGAGCTTTGGATGCATCTTCCATAAGATAAACCCTCAGATGAATGTTTTCTCAGTTTCCAAGTAGGAAAGACTCTCAAACTTGGATCCTTAACAAGCTGCCAGAAATTGACCATGCTATTTTTTAAGTCCAGAATGACCTCAGAGATTAAACCAACACTAGAGCAGGTCTTTTGGCAATTGCAAGCAATGAAGTACAATCTAGGATGTTCGAAACATAGATAATCTCTTTATTGCTCACACCCTTCAATATATGATCAACAAGCATCATTTTCAAATATTTTCTCTGTTAGAAAGAAGATCTTCAATATGATATCATTTTTTTGTCATTTGCATTTAACTTGATTCTCTATAGTGGATCAAAAGAAATGTAGAAGATTTTCAACGTTTTGAAAGTTCAAAGGTAACACACAAGAGGTCAAAGTTAAAAGGCTTTCTCAATTTTCTTCAATTTTGTGCCATTTGTTTGGAACATACATTTTATCACTCTATTGAGGATCTCTTAAATCGAAATGTTGCATTGCAAAGGCACCCGCAATATCAGTTTTCCAGAATTTAATTGAAATTTGAGAGTTTTCAGAGTAAAAAAGAAACTCAATTGACAGTAGAAACATGCATTATGCATATACCATTAACAACTGAACATTTTAAAGATTTCTTGGACCCAACTCCATAACATCATAACACCATCCATGTCACAAGGATAAGAGAAAAGGCTACTGATAAATTCCAGTATGCTAATACTAAATACTAAGTAAAGAACTCTATCGATCTTAAACAAAGGGTTTTAAGATAGCTGATAATACCATGAAGTTGCTCCTTCCATTCGCAGATGCTCCAGGACGAGATCTACGGGAGTGGCTAGAAAGATCATATATAATTTAAGGTGCAGCATTTGGTTTTGTCGCCTTCATTTTCCTGCCCAACAAAAAAAAAAACCACATCAATTAGCATGTTTATTCAATACATTTGGTTTAATCAGAATGAAGGTGAAGCTGCTTCTGCAGATGAATCAAAAGAACTAAATCCTTAAGAAACAACTAGGTAAAGTAAATGATAATAGTGAAAATTTTGACAAAAAACATATAACTAGATTGCATACAATAGTGAAAGCAGCATAACATAATTACATATCTGACTAATGTATCTTTTCAAGTCCTCACCCTGTGATTATACAATCAGTGTTAAAAATATTTTCGCGGACAGGCTTGCACACCGAAATCAAAGCGGCTATTTGACCACAAACTTTATTGAATTGAAACAAAAAGTAGGTCAATTGAAAATTTTGAAACCAACTTCAGGAAACCTTATATTTGAATGTTAAAAAATAAAAGCAAAAAATAAAAAACTGACCATACAACGAATTGTGGTTAGTTAAAGAGATCCCGATGTTTGATTTAAGTTACTATAATCTCATAAAATTACTTCCGGTGAGCAATTGTTAAAAAAAACAAGAACCATAGGACTACGTGAAAGTTGATTATAAGCTGATTCGATTTAGAGGAGTAAGAGCTAAGAGAATGGAGTTGTAATCACATGGAGAACAGCTTAGGGTTTAAGCTAAACACGGGCTTTCAATGGATAAAGAGCACAAAACACAATCACCAACAGAAAGGAAAAAAAAAGAAAGAAAAAGGGAGGAAAACAATACCAAAAGTAAAGGGCTTGGTCGCCGACTGTCAGCGTGCCCTCAGGGGCTCGGGGTGATCACACGGCGGCAGTGATCCCCTTCTACATGGACCATTAAAAAATTTAGGGTTTCTTCTCGTAGTTTTTTATTTCATAACTAGCAATCAATGGACGTCTGCCAATTGCCCCTGGAGATCAGATACAGTTGTTATTTGTTTCCTAATAATAAATGATATATTTTGTTTCATTCCTACAGATTTAGTACATTTACTGATATTTTGTTGTTTCAATTTACGACATTTGTATTTGAGAAAAAATTGTCTATTATCTTCCTCTCTTTTAGTACAATAGTAGAGCAATTTGTTTATGAATATTTTGGTGGAAGAGCAATATCATCTCTGAAAAATAAAGAGATTGTGTAAGCCATTTGAATTGAGATCATGTGAACCATTTAAATAATATATTTCTTGTCTCAGCACAATATATTTTTGATGCCATGATTATAGACTCTTTTTTTTGTTAGCTTTACTAATGGCTGTATTCTGTTTTTTTCATTTATAAGGAAATTTATCTGTATAGTTTTGAGTAATCATTCCTTTGATTAAACTTTTAGTCAATTGAAGAAAAGATCTAGTTACAACTTCATTAAGTTTCTCTTTAACATGTCAAGACTAAAATCCTGTAGAATTGATAAGACCCCTCCTAAAAACAAGGCCAATCAAAAGTTCAAGACACGATGATATAGAAATGTGCATCCCTTACTTATGTGAGATGTTTCGAGTTGTCCATTTGATTCATTTAGAAAGAACAAACTTCTTAATTTGTTAATCATTTAACATAAATAATCTTTTTCATAGAAAAAATCACCTCTTAGAGCAATAACTACAATTCAATTGCATCTTATTTATTTATCCAATTTAATTGGGATTATTTAAAAAAATTCTCTCTCATAGACTGCCATGAGGTCATGTATTGTTTCTAGAAGTGAGGTCCTGTATTATTCTAATTATGTGGTGATCCAATAATTTCATCCAAAGGTTTTTGACTAAAACTTTTAAATTAAAAAAAATCTTGTAAAAGCAAAATAACCGGGTATAGTTAAGGAATTTTCTCATATAGATGTCGCTGATGGGAATTAGGAAGGGAAAGCGATTAACCAGGCATGATGCAAACATTGAATGTAAATGCTTGTGTTGCCAATGGTGGGTTAGTTGATGGGGACATCTCTTCAGGATTGCGATTCTACACTAGGAGGCGTCGTCGCACTCTTCCAGTTTGGTTCGATTAGAGCGGGGGAATTCAATCTACATTTATTTTTCCCTTTTATTTAATTTTTATTTGGTTGTTTCTTTTAATCCCATATTCATTATCATGGGATATCTCTGGTGATGTACGACTATTTAAAGCCAAGAGTAGTATTGTAATTTTCAGTTATGGAATGAATTAAATTGCTTTTTAAGCTTTGCAGGCTGTGTGTGTTTTGGGTGAGAAATCCTCAGGAGAGAATCCCGCCCGGTACCCCATCATCTTAATATCAGAACTTAAATCCTTAATTTTTCCAAAATCAAAATCCACAAAATTCTCTTTGCCTGTTTGGTTAAGGGTGGAAGTGAGGAAGTGAGGAATTGAGGAAGTAGTAATAATTCCCTTTGGAACTTGGGAATTGGTTAGTAAGTTTTCCGGTGTTTGGATGTTGTTGGGAAGTGTGGTTTGGAAAATATTTTGTCTTTTCTGGTGTTTGGATGGTAATGTGAAAGTAGAAGTGGAAAAGTTGACCACAAAGTTGACCGTAAAATAATATTAAAATAAAAATTAATTAAGAAAAATAAAAAATAGACTATAAATAGAATGCAAGTGAGATTTACATGATCAAAAAATCAACTGTTTTGTGTTACAATTTATTACAAATGTGATTTACATGACCACAAAATTAACTGTAGCACTTTGGAAGTGAGGAAATGATTGTGTAAAAGAGAAAAGATAAAAGGAAAAGAGGTTTTCTTATTTTCCTTTCCGGTGTTTGGATAAATAGGGAAGTGAGCAATTATACTTCCCTATTTCCTTACTTCCGCCCACTTCCTTGCAACCAAACAACCCCTTTAAATCTAAAACCCTATTCCCCCCCTATTTTTCTCTTCCCACTTCCCACCAATCAGCGCCGCAATCAAAAAAAAAAAAAAAAAAGGGAAAGAAAGGGACCTCTCTTTTTCCCTTTCTCTGCTCCTCAGCCCGCCGCCATCTCTTTCTTTTTTTTTTCTTTCATCATCTCGTTCCCTCTCTCTCTCTCTCCCAACTCCTCCATCGCTCTTTCAACGGAGTCGGCGACAAGCTTCGCGTCTTCATCGGCGCCCAGATCGACGCACAAATCTCCATCACCCACTACAAGAGATCTCTTCCGCCATCAAGAGCAAAGGAACGCGCTCCATCAACCTCCAGATCTCCGCCGCATCTCCAAGTCGTTGGTCAACAACATCATCACCACCATGGCACCACCACGGCCATCGACATCCTCGCTTCAACATCCTCACGCAAGATCTCCACCTCCGCAAGATCTCTGCCGCATCTCCAAGTCTCGGTCAACAACGACATCACCACCACGGCCCTCGACATCGCCCCTTCTCTGACATCCTCGCCATCGTCGAGATCCTCTCCCGAGCGAATTCAAAATCAGATCTGATTTGGAATTCTAATTGGGGATTTGGAGTGTGATTTGAACTTCACACATGCAACCAACACCAGCAGCCGTGATCTGAGATTTTGATCCAGATCTGATTCCGAGTTTTGATTCGGATTAGAGGATCACATTCAGATTCAACCCACTCCGCGAGCTACAGTCCGAAGCTTGAAGCAATCTCAAGCACGCCAGTGCATTTTTCAGTGACCCGGGGCCCGACTGGAACTCTTTTTCGACTACCCAGGCAAGCAGAATTCAGGTATAAATTTCTTGAACTGAAATTTTGGATACCACTTTGATTCGATTCTGTCATCGTACTTTCGTCGATTATCTGCCACCCACGTATAGTGAGCGTGTGTATCTGCTTGGCCCTTATTTGCGACATCTTTATATTACTTTAGAGACCACTAATACATAGTGGATATTAACAATTGAATACAATTAATATTTTACAAAATATTGAGGTCTAAATTGCAAATTCTTTTTTTTACAATACAATCTCTATTTTACACTCTTGAGCTTGCTAGCAAATTCATTCGCCTTATTGTGCGCTTTACTTTACTGAATTATTGCCGATCCTCCGCACCTTCTGCATCATCCTGCACGGTTGCATTAGAGTTTGTTAGTGGCATATAGAAAATAATAGATTGCATTTATTATTATATATAAAAAAACTTATCATAAATTCAACATTTAGATAATAATAATAATAATAAAAAAGTAACCGTGCATGCATACTCGTAGTGGTAAATGCATGCATACTCGTAGTGGTAAAGTCTACGACCTAGTTGAACCCAATACAAACATGGATCCCAATGCTTCTTCATCTGGTATCACCTCACCAACAGATTAGATGACTCTTGAAATTCTCAAAACTCTTGAGGAAATTAAAGCCCAAATGAACACCTTAGGTCAGATAATGGATAGATTGGAAGTGGAACGTCATGTTGGAGCTCGTAATGAAGAGTGTCAACTTAATAATCGTTGAGAGGAGAGGATAAACAGGAATTACAATCGATACGATGAGGATGAACGGTACCTGAAAAACATCAAAGTCGACGTATCGAACTTTGACGGCCGCTTAGACCCATAATATTATCTTGATTGGGTAATGAGTCTAGAGCGTTATTTCAAGTGATACGAATTGTCCCAAGAGCGGCGAGTCCGTTTCGCTGCCATGAAACTGGTAGGACAGGCGAGACAATATTGGTCTAATGTTGAAAGACTGATAGCACTAAGGAGACAAGAACAATCATGCCACCATGTCCATATCAAGCCCATATAATCACCATGTACCACTTTCTCAAGTAATTCTAAGTACCTGCTCCACGCAAGCATTTATTTTGCCATTTAAACTTTTGTGTTCATGTTCATATTCATGATCATGTGTTCATGTCCAAGATGTTCATATTATAATTCTTATATTATGGTGTCTTTCTATGTGAACAAGATCAATCATGTCGGTTATTTGTTATCATACAACAATTTGTTCAAGCATGGCTCATACTAATAATTAACTTGAGGTAAAATCAATAACATGTGTGAGAATCTAAATAATAACTACATGTCATAATATATCTACCATCAAGTTCATGATTTAAATTTAGGGATTAGAAATCTAATTTAGTAAAGATTTTGGTTTGAGTACTCTAAATATCAATTTTAAATTAGTTTTAGAAAATATTTTATAAAATCAAAACATGTATTAAAAGTAATCTTTCATAAATAATTATTACTATATAAAGTAATTTTATGTAAAATATTATTATAGTAAACATTAGGGGCTTTTCTATAAAACTTTAAGTAAGAAAAAAATGAAAGTATTGTAACACCCTGCTCCCCGGTGTACGTATCACAGTATCGGTGCGCGATACGACGTATAAAATTGATTTGACCTCTGTGGTAGTCCGTTTGAGCCGATTTCAGTTTTAAAAATCATTTTTTAATATTTGCGATTTTTCAGGATTTTCTGGAAATTTTCTGGATTAATTTGGAAAATCTCCGTAGTCGGTGTCGACAGATACCGATAACCGGCCTTCCGATTTTTATTTCATAAACGGAGTAGAATTTTGGGAATCCGATTTCACCACGTGCCTTAGAATCGTGTTCTCTATGTTAGGGTATTTTTGGGTATTTTTCTGAATTTATCGGAAATCCGGCCAAACCGGTGTCGCCCGTATCGGCGAGACACTCCGAAATTTTTAATTTACAAACCGGATCGATTTTCTGTAAACCGTCTTCATATTACATCTCAGGATAATATTCTCTATTTTCTATAATTTTTGGGTATCGTTCGGAGCCAGTCAAAATTTGACCCTATTAAAATAATATTAAATTAATTATTTCAATTCCTTTTCTTTTTCCTTCCTCTTCTCCATTTCGCTGGAGAATTCCCACCGCCCTACTGTAGCTCCACCGCCTCTTCTCTCTCCCCCTAATTTAAAATCTCCCTCTCTCTCCCCCTCTCATATACACATCTCTCTCTCTCTCCTCAGTCTCTTTCTCTCTCTCTCTCAAATTCTCTCTCTCTTTCACTCTCTCTCACTCCCTCTCTCCCCCGTCCTCCAGAGGAATCGACCCATGCTCCGGGCGGTGGCCGGCGCGCCACCGCCGTGCTTTCCCCCGGCCACGCGCCGCCGGCGGCCGCAGCCGGCGGCCGCGCCCCCAGCCAGAGCCGCCGCCCCTCTCTCTTTCTCCCTGTTTTCTTTTCTTTTCTTCTTTCTCTGTAAACCCATCTCTCTCCCCTCTTTCACTTTTTATCTCTCACCCTCTCTCTCGCTCCCTCACCCTCTCTCCGTCACCGCCGCGCCGCCGGCGGGCAGGACCACCGCCGGCGGGCTTCCTCCGCCGCCGGCCAGCGAGTGCTGGCCAGCCTGGGCGCGGACCAGCAGCAGCAGCCCAAAGGCTGCTGCTGTGTTCTGTTGGTTTCCCTTAATTGGGTTTGGGTAAAACCCAAACCCAATAACCCCTTTTTGGGTAGGGTATAACACCCATAAACCCATTAACCCTTTGACCCATTAAGATAAGTTTTGGGTTCGGGTTATCGGATCCAAACCCGACCAGTTATCTCACCAAACCCGCACCCGAACCCATTACAGGTACATTTACAGGAAACCCCCTGTGATATTTTCTTAATTGCATTTAAATTATTTATTTACATATTTAACCCCATTTTATTCCTTTTCATATTCGGGCGATATCGGGAGCATCCGGACTCCGATTGGGACGATTCTGGATCCGTTGCGATCGTGGGGAAGAGACCTACCATCCTATGACTAGTTTGTGAGTGTTTTTATTTTATAAATTCTATTTTATCATGTTTAGTGATATTGATTGATTTATCTGGATGCTGGATAAAAGACGGTAATATTTAATTATTAACTGGTACTTGTTGGACACCCAATATAGTAGGTGATTCCTGTAAGATTGTTAGGTAATATAATATAGCGAAACAATTGTAGTAATAAGAAATACTGATATAGACCACTCGGACCCAGTCAGCATACCTACACCGCCACTGATACGCATGCCACATGTCACCATCTTCATGTACACTCTTATGACATGTATGGTAGCACAGTCATGTAACATGCATACTTAGTCACAGATATACGATGACACTACACTGTTACTAGACATACATGCTAGACACCATTTGTGCATGTTACACGGATTATGGCTACACAACTATGTTCCACTAGTACAAGGATAAGTACCGCATGTCATATTATTATTATCATCCTTACACTGATACGGTAGTTCACTGTACATGATATTAGACACTGCACATTGGTATTACTTGTACAAGTTGTACCGATACTATGACACGTCACATCAGTTACTCATGTGCACCACTTCACAGATTACCGTCATCTCATATATTGTGATCATCATTATATAGATTCTCGGCATATCACTGTTGCACGTGCATGTATGCTTTCTCTATTCTTGTCATATGGATCCCCGTTCATAGTACATGTCTTATTGTTCCCTGTTACCGTATTCATGTTATATGATTGTTTCCTGTTAATGATACGGATATTCCTGTTACTGGACATGCGAGCTGTTGATATGCGATATGTGGGAAGCCCACATCTATTGTTCCCGTTCCCAGTATATTGTTCATGTTATCTTGTTCATGTTATATTATTCCTGATTCTCGTTATCTTGTTCTATGCTATCAACAGAGCTCAGGTCCAGATATCATGTTCACCGTATCATGTACAGTAGTTGTTCTTGTTACATTGTATACTTGATATAGCAGATCATAAAGCTAACTGGGGTATGGGGGAGACTTGACGGTTGATTAGATCTTGTCGGGTGGATGTCTGGATCCATTGTTTGTCCCACTGCAGGGGACGGGGTAGTGCTAGTTACCGTCTGTTATAGCTCATGAGCTCCTGTTTATTGTTTTAGCTCATTGAGTTCCTGTTACATGTTACAGCCTTAGCGGGCTGGCCCTGGTCTCAGCAGCCAGGGGTCTGTTTAAGGCCGTGATCCCGGGTATGCACGGGATACATCCACCCGATAAGAACTCCTCGACCATGGGTTTCCAATTAACATAATAAAACAGTATACACAATAGTGACGTCGGGAACACTTGTTATTTGGTCATTCTCTCGTTTGGATAATGGTACCCGTAGGCCATGTCCGGATAAGTTCGACTGGAGTGCGGGCTCCAGTATGAACTGCCAGTGGTATGGGACACTGGAAGAGAGTGATTGTAATACCAGGTGATACTGATTGCTACTATTGTATAAATCACATGACATGCCTGGTACCTGTATGCTATCTTGTTATTGTTCATGCTACTTTATCCGATATCATGTTACCTGTATACTTGTTACTTTACCTGGCAGATGTTATACTATCTGTGATGGTATATGACGCATGTTCTGCATTGCATGGCATACGACGCATGTTCTACATTGCATATATTATGCTTTCTGTATAGCAGACATCACTACTGTATATACACCACACCGTATAGTGATTACACTACATAGGCCCATCTACCTGTACCCGTTTAGCACGTCACCACTTGCATGTTCATATTGCATACGCCCACCTGCATGTGCACTTCTATCACGTCACCACTAGACAACATTCACGAGTATATAAAACAGGTATATAAAACTGGATACAACTATAGACATGACCCGATGATAATTGGCTAGGTAGTGATAGTAATAAAAGATAACCTGTTTATCTATTTCTCCTGCTTATTATATCCTTATTATATGATATTACCAGTACAACATTATGTATTATATATCGTGATTGTATTACTATTGTATATATTATTGCCTCCTTCATTTTACCGCTCACTAGGTCGCTTTCTGACGACCCTGGGTTTGCATGCCCAGATTGGAGATCCGAGTTACCATAGCTTCAGAGAGTGCCTTGGAGTCACATGGGAGATTCCGCATCAGGACTATTCATAGGTATTTTAGTGCTTTATTTCTGTTATCTTATTTATCCTTGTTTTCATATCTGTTATGATCGCTGACCTCTTTCTGCAGGTATTCTTGTACTGCTTTCATACTGGACCTCATATCTATATGGAGGTATTGTACTGTACTGAGGCTTAACGTACGCGTGAGATTGTTTTCACCTCGCGTATGTACGTCGCCATAACGTCTCCGTATCCTTGGGATCGGGGCGTTACAAGTATGCTTTTAAACTAGTAAATTGAACCTAATTGCTTTTCAGAAAAATATTTAGGACTAAACAGTAATCTTTCAGGGTTGGAAAAAGTTTTGAAGTTACAGGGGGCTAAACAACAGTTATTCTGGATTAAAACAGAATTCAAGAATATTCAGGGACTAAACAATAATATTTCAGGTTTGAAAATAATTTTCAGAAATTTCATGGGCTAAACAGTAATATTTTAGGACTAAAACAGAATTTTCAGAATAGCCAGGGACTAGACAAAAATTTTCAGAACTGAATTTTTTTCAAAAAATTGTCTAAATGCGATTTTATTATAATAAAAGATTACATAGATTAAACTAACATGTCCACTAAAGCAAATATTTCTCATATAACATTGTATTATAATATCAAAAGTTTTCAGAATTTATTATGCATAAATAATTATGTAAAACTATTATGTAAAACAAGTCTATCAAAGATAAAAGGACTAAAACTTAAACCTTAACTGATTCTTAATATTCTTTTCAAATAATTAAAATTTTGCAGATGCCATGAAAGAATCAAATTCATATATTTATGCATGCATACTCTATAGACGAACACAAGAACATAAAAGAAACAATATAATGCTAAAAATAAGATATTTGTTACTAATTGGCCACAATGAATTCTTTATGCATGATTGCGATTCTATCATGATTAGATGTAATTAGACCAATGAGAAAGTTCATGAAAGAGGATCCTAAACCTGATTTCTACTAGATTAAAATCAAGGAAAAGAATAAGCTCTAGGTACTTGCTTTTTTGATGATCAATTTCAAAGCTTGATGGGTAATGATCTTCTCCTCCCTCTTAGGGTATATTGTTTTTCTTTTTAGAGTTTTAATGAATTAATTTCAGATTTGTTTATAGATGGTCATATAAGATGACTTTTATCATATTTTTTTAGTATTTAGGTTAAGTTTAAATTGATTTTTAGTTAGGATTTAGGTATGTCCATAAAAATGCTTATCTGTTAGTTTGAACTTGACTTGGGGGTGTTTCAGGATAGGGGAGAATTTTGCATGAATTAAATAATTTTTGTTTGTTTTTCATCCTTGGATATTCTTGAATTTAAAGTGATAAGGAATTAAGATGAATTCTAATTGATTTGGTTTCTTATTGGGTTTGGGTACAAAAATCTAAACCCTATTGGATAGTAGATTAAGTTTTGGGTTTTTTGGTTCATGGCTTAGGAAAAAAAATAAGAAAATCAAGGAAAATTAAAGAGAAGATTATATGGGCTGGGTTTTGTGATTTAGGCTTGGGAAATTTAAAAAGAAAAGAAAAAGAAGAAAGAGGAAATTAGAATGAAAAGAAAATGAGGAAAATAATTGGGCCTAATATTAATATCATATTTACCAAAAATCAATACAAAATATATGTTATAATAATCAGGGATGATAATTTAGAATAATAATGATTATAAAATATTAATATATATGTAATTAACTGGGGATATTACAATCCCACAGCTGTAAAAGCCGGGCTCTTCCTTTTTTGCAAGGGATCGAACCCCAAGGAATGGAATCTGTAATAGAATGCTGAGAACACTTTGTAATCTTTTTTTCACTGTGTTTTTTTTCCTGTATAAGGGTTTTTCATGTAAATTTCTTGGTGTTTGCGTTGCTTTACTTTTCCGCTTACCAATTGAGTGTAGATTTTCTCAAGAAATTTATCTCTACAGTGAAGTCCTCCTATCATAATTGAAAACCAAGTTATAATCTTCAAAATAGTTTATTAGGAAAAAAATACAAATAAAAGAGTTCATTTAAACATATGCACTTCATAGAATGCTTTGAATTAAATATAAGAAAAATAAAAATGACACATGAGAAAGAGTGAATAACATAAGGATAATAGTTATAAATAAAATAATTCACCTAAATAACGCGCACTTGGTTCTTAGAGCTCGTTTTTAAAAAACCTGTGTAGCAAACTGCTGTCACTTACTTTCGTGGGGCCCATGCTAAACCCAAACGGCAAAAAGAGAGTTCACCGCTCCCACCCGATCCATCAACTCATCGCAAGGAAACTTTTCGGGTTCGAATTAAAAAACTGCACCCGGATTTTTATTGGGCCGGATCTGGATCGGATTTTGTATAATTTCGACCGAACCGACTCGTTTACAGCCCTAATCCCCTACTCTTCCCCATCGCCGCAGCTGCCGCCCTTTCTTTTTGAACCGAAAATTTTCTAAACCCGAGGAAGAATCTCTCATCTTCCACTTGATCCACACTCCAAAGGTATCAAATCTATCGCTCTTCTTTAAATTGTTTGGGTGGAGAATTTAGATTTTTGTAATTTTGTAAAGAGAGAACTCACTCAAAATTTTCAATTGACCTACTTTTTGTTTCAATTCAATAAAGTTTGTGGTCAATAGCCGCTTTGATTTCGGTGTGCAAGCCTGTCCGCGAAAATATTTTTAACACTGATTGTATAATCGCAGGGTGAGGACTTGAAAGGATACAGTAGTCAGATATGTAATTATGTTATGCTGCTTTCACTATTGTATGCAATCTAGTTATATGTTTTTTTGTCAAAATTCTCTCTATTATCATTTACCTTACTTAGTTGTTTCTTAAGGATTTAGTTCTTTTGATTCATCTGCAGAAGCAGCTTCACCTTCATTCTGATTAAACCAAATGTATTGAATAAACATGCTAATTGATGTGGTTTTTTTTTTTGTTGGGCAGGAAAATGAAGGCGACAAAACCAAATGCTGCACCTGAAATTATATATGATCCTTCTAGCCACTCCCGTAGATCTCGTCCTGGAGCATCTGCGAATGGAAGGAGCAACTTCATGGTATTATCAGCTATCTTAAAACCCTTTGTTTAAGATCGATAAAGTTCTTAGCATTTGGTATTAGCATAATGGAATTTATCAGTAGCCTTTTCTCTCATCCTTGTGACATGGATGGGGTTATGATGTTATGGACTTGGGTCCAAGAGATCTTTAAAATGTTCAGTTGTTAATGGTATATGCATAATGCATGTTTATACTGTCAATTGAGTTTCTGTTTTACTCTGAAAACTCTCAAATTTCAATTAAATTCTGGAAAACTGATATTGTGGGTGCCTTTGCAATGCAACATTTAGATTTAAGAGATCCTCAATAAAGTGATAAAATGTATGTTCCGAACAAATGGCACAAAATTGAAGAAAATTGAGAAAGCCTTTTAACTTTGACCTCTTGTGTGTTAGTGTTACCTATGAGCTTTCAAACCGTTGAAAGTCTTCTGCATTTATTTTTATCCACTATAGAGAATCAAGTTATATGCAAATGACAAAAAAATGATATCTTATTGAAGATGATCTTTCTAACAGTGAAAATATTTGAAAATGATGCTTCTTGATCATATATTGAAGGGTGTGAGCAATAAAGAGATTATCTATGTTTCAAACATCTTAGATTGTACTTCATTGCTTGCATTTGCCAAAAGACCTGCTCTAGTGTTGGTTTAATCTCTGAGGTCATTCTGGACTTAAAAATAGCATGGTCAATTTCTGGCAGCTTGTTAAGGATCCAAGTTTGAGAGTCTTTCCTACTTGGAAACTGAGAAAACATTCATCTGAGGGTTTATCTTATGGAAGATGCATCCAAAGCTCAGGACATCCATTCAAGAAGCCAGTGAGAAATTCATTTTGGACGAATCTGTTTTTAATGGAGAGATACTTCACCATTTGTTCCATCCTTTTCGTCTTTTTCCTCAATTATTCATCCTCTTTCTCCTATCAAACCATAGTTCTGATTGTAGCTATTCCTTGGTTTAGATCACTCCGAGATGGTCATTTAACTGTATAGCTAGTCTCAAACAGGTCTTCACATCCTCGGCAATTCATCTAATTTGTGAAAGTGTTGAGCACTATTTGTTTCTATGTTACTGTTACATAGATTCTTCGCACTATCAGTGAGCTGTCCAGTGATGGATGCTTCACAACACTGATATTGTTACTGACTTTTTTAAGTTTTTTTTCCTGTATTCTTGTTATAACTTAAGGAGAATGTTAATGTCCCATTTTCAAATTGTCAATAAATTCAATATCTGCTGCGTTCCTGTCCCTTATTTCCCAGTAGTATAATCAATTCACTTATTATCTTAAAATTTCTTGACATACTTCCCCACCTTATCATGTTTAGGGTAAGAAAAGTTAATAAAATGATAAATGATTCACATTTATCAGCCAGCCAAGTATTTAATATCTTATATTCATGAAAAATAAATGCAAATTTCATGTCTTGAATCAGTTATGATGTCAAAAAGAACTAAATGTAAGACACACAGCACACACACACACATCCATCCTGGTTGGTTCAATCCTATTTTGACCTTAGGAGAATCTGAGGACAACTATTTGACATCTAGAGCAATATCCACTTCCTAGCTACATGGATCTATTATAAAATGTTGATGATATAAGATTAAATGTGTAGGAGAAAAAAACCAATCGCAAACACCAGAAAATTACGTAAAAAACCCGATGGAGAAAAATCATGGTGCAAAGAGAAAGAATTCACTAAATCAGAGAAATTACAATGAGTTTTCAATGTTCTATTATAACTTCAACTCTCTAGGGTTCGATCCTCTGCAAAGGAGGAAGAAATTGGCTCTTATAGCCGATGGTTGATGAGATGAGACGTGATCTCTGAGATCTCCGCTTATGGATCAGCCCACGATCGTAATTGCACGTAACGCTCCAGCTGCAATTGATAGAATGGTGTGTGATCTTTAGGGATCGTGCTAGCTGGCGAGGACAACGGCTTAGATGCGCAGTTATCGCCCACTACGTGCCAAGTTGTTGCAACCGTCTTGTTAGCCAGGTGGTTGGGTAACATCAGCTGGATTAGATCGAATCTGAAATCTCCATGATCTGTGAGATTTGCCAGGTGTCGCGATCTCGCAAATGTCATAATTTTGACCACTACAAATTCATACAATTTGGTTGTGTTAAATTGTTGTCCCACTCTCATCTAGATGCTGCTTTCTATGTTATATAAACAGTTGATTGTGTTCCTGTAATTTAATAGTATTGATCCAGGCTTCTCCAGTCTCCGATACTGTTTAAGAGTTTTTGCTGAACTTCAAACTCTCTCCATTGGCAATAACTACCAACCTTGTGCTTTTATAGAATCACCTGTACTTAACATATACTTGATATATTCTCAGTTTGTACCAGACAGAGTTGAAGTACCGGTCATTGGTTACTGAGTTTAGAAGTTGTATATTAATTATCGTCCACTAAGATTGTTCAAGTTGACATCAGAGGAACATAGCAGGCTGCTGGTTTCAACATGTTGCTTAACCTATATTAATTGCTTCCACAGTGAACTTTATTGTGCTAAACAGCAGCTGGTCCTCTTACAATTTGCATTGTTCTGTGTACGATGAATGTGATGACGGAACTAGTGGCGGATATTAACTGCTGATATTAATCGCTTGTCTCAACTCCTCCTTTATATACATAATAATGAATCAGCTTGCTAATTCATTAAATCTACTTTGTGGACATTACCTTGAGCTGCTACTATATAGACTTGTATTTTCATTTCTAGATAAAAACATTTTGATATGTCACTCTTTCTAATTTCAAGTTGGTTAATTGTTTGAGTTTATGGTACCTAATTCATCCCCTAGCTTATGGCTTCTTTTGATTAAAATTTTCCTCTTCTTGCAGTCCACAAACCGTACGGATATTTCACACGGCAAATCAATGTCTAAAGCATCTGCAAATCAACAGGACAGTGTGAATGAGGAAATAGATATAAACAAGATATTAAAGGACATTCAGTACTTGGGTAATGTTTTCAAACAATGACCTCAACTTCTGATCTGTTTGTTCCCCTTGTACATATCATATTTTGAGATCTTTATTATCATTCCTTATACCAGCTGAAAATTTATTCTTTCATGCTGACTGTTATCTTGACAAAATTATGTAGATCGTCACAAATATGCTGAATAAAAGGCATATTGTTTACTTCTAAAACCCTCTATTATATCATGTTTTGAGATAACTTCTGATCTGTTTATTTCCCCTTGTACATATCAAGTATCGAGATCTTTATTATCATTCCTTATACTAGCTGAAAATTTATTCTTTCATGTTATCTTGACAAAATTATGTAGATCGTCACAAATATGCTGAATAAAAGGCATACTGTTTACTTCTAAAACCATCTATTATATAGAAAACAGCTGGAGTTTTCCTTTTATATTTTCATAGTAAATGTGCCAATCTTTTCCATTCGTTCTCTATTATTATTACTTGTTAATACCAGCCTTACCTAATTCACTACATTCTCCCCTGGAATTTGCGGTCCAGCTCATCCATTTCAATTCGTGGCTTGTTCCTAATTTGGGTCACCAAACTAGCAACCTAAGAAATTATAACTGATTGCTTTAATGGCCTCTTTCAATGTATTTTGCTCTAGTTTGCTTTTTTATTTGCACTTTTCAAAATTAAGTTGTGGTTTTAAAGTTTGGAGTTTGAGCTTTGCGCTTTGATTTTTTATGGTAATTAGAGTTATGATAGTGTTTCTTAAGTAAAGTAGTTTGCTTTCTATTTTTCGAATAAGTATGAAGGGATCATAATACTTAAGTTTACATGTCTTGATGATAGTTATCAGATCGTGATTCATATAAAATATTTTGTTCGATCGGTGTCATATCGTGTATTGTACCGTAACAACTCATGCTATAGAATTAATCAATTAAGCAAGCAATATCGCAAAAATATGAAAAATTTAAACATAAATCAATGACTAACCAAGGAGAAATGCTAATAACCCAAAATATGTACTGTGTATAAGTATATATACAAATCTTTAAACATAAATCAGTAACTAACCAGGGAGAAATGCTAATAACCAAAATTGAATTGTGTATAAGTATATATACAAATCTTTCTTCCAATTTGGGAAGTTCTAAGTCTAATAACCATCACACCACAATCAAAAAGCAGCAGAATACAGATCCTTAATCAGACACTTATGATATAAATAAGGTTTTTTTAAATTTGTTGTTGTTGAAATAAAGAGAAGCGACAACAATAACACATAATAAAGCCAACTAGTCCCAATCATCATACCAATACAGAATTCGTTAAGCTGACAATTAAACAATCAACAATTGTATATCAGATTCTGGATTGCACTGATATATAAGGATAGAGAGATTAAAACACACACAGACAGAGCTAGGCTAGGCTCGAAGATAGTTGGTGAGATTTCTCATGGCTGTAGTTGAGGGATCAAAGAGGAAGACAAGAAAGGAAGGAGAAGAGAAGATCGAGCGGAGAAAACCCTAATTATCAGGTCCTCACATTTATATCTAGAGGTGGCAAAAACGGGTCTCGACTTGATGGGTCATGCCTGAATCCAACCTAAATGTTGGGTATGGGTCAACCCTTAATCGATTTCGGGTTGACATCGGGTTCAGCATGTTTGACCTGTTAATTAATTGGGTTGGGTTAAGGGTGTGACCCAACTCGATTGACCTAAATACTGTTTATATATTTTATATAACTTAACAGTTACCATTTGAATGTTAAGAAAAATGGTTAGGTTTCTCAACTTTCTTCTAGTGGAGAGCGCTTTGAAGCTTGGGAAAGACAAATTTTTCATCTTTTGCAAAAAAATTGAACAGCACATGGCTGTTAAATGGGTTACGTGAGTTAGATTCGGGTAACCCGATTAGCAGTCAGATCGAGTCCCAGGTTTTAAACACTTGACCTGATTAGTAATAATCGGGGCGGGTTCGGGATGTTACAGAGGTTGGGTCAAAATTAACCTGAACGTGACCTGACGGATTACCAACGCTATTTATATCCCATAGGCTAAGAAAATAATAGACTTGAAACCAGAATAAAACCTAAACATCCAATTGCAATTCGAAGTTAACATATTGGGCAGTACAAAGTTTGTATCTATTGTAATATTGTCGGATACATATCATATATTGACACTTATATTCTTGACAAGTGTATGAAGATCTCTTATCTCTGTGTGTGCACACAAATATACATGCGTAATTATTGAAATAATTGTGGCAAACACTCGTAAGTGTACGACGACCCGTGATATTGTAGGGATTAAGTCTACCCATTTGTATTTGTGTATCACTCAAAGGAGTGTACATGCTCGTGCACTTGTACCATGGACTAGACCATTCCACAAACCAAGCATAACACGAATCTGATAACAGAAAAACAGTACTTTTTGCATGTCACAGTTTTTCTTTTTTGCTCTTGGCTTTATGTATGCCTTAGAGTTGAATGAAATCCTGATGCAAAAACATCACATTGACCTTCTTGTAGACTTTTTTGCTAGTTTAGGAGAATTTGATGGACAACTCTGGTCATTTAGGATCGTGTTCATTATATTTTTTCATCAACTCTTCCAAACCCAATTTGTTGCCATTTTAACAAATCCTAAATATCCCAGTCCTAAACACACATCCACACGCAGGTAAGCAAATACTTGTGCATTACATGGTTATCTGAAAGCTAAGATATTTAAAGAAAAAATAATTATAGTCATAAATATTTATTTAATTATTTTAAAGAAGTTTTATTCTAATATTGCTAACTAACTTAAAATATATATTTAATTTATACATGCATTATTTTTTGGGTAGTTAGTCTTGCTTATAATCTAACATGTTTTCTTGAAATAAATTTGGGTATATTTATTTGTTTTAATTCCTATGAAATTTATTGTTAAAAAACCTATGAGATTTAAATAAAGGACACAAAAATTAGATTAAATTTATTTTGTTCAATTTCTATGTGATTTAAATAGTTGTAGAATGTTTTATGTATCTAAATAGGAACATAACTTTTAGGTTTCACTAAAATATAATCAATCTTAAGAAAATAATAATTTTTAATAAAGCTAATTAAATAAGGATTCTCATCTCTAATAATTTAGTTATGAATTGATGAGTTTCCCGACTAATGAATCTAATTGAAACTCTAATTTGATAGGCTTTCTTTTTAAATTTTAATGAGAAATTTTAGAGTGATGATGAATGCACCCATAAGCATTGAAATAATCTTTAACATCCATATACCATACAGAAGAACATGACATAAGTCAATCACACATCCAATCTTAACTTTGACCACATGTCGGTCTCCAAATATAGCTACCTGACAAACTACGATTATATGATAAAAAAAGAGAGTCGATAATATCATAATAATGTCAAAACAAATTATGTGCCAGTTATCCAGAACTAATATGATTTATAAAATATATATATATATATATATATATATATATATATATAATATATATATATAAACCTTGTTAAGAGTCTAGCTTATGTGGGAGGATTAACCATAATAGTCTTTGACTTCAAAACAAAGTTTGAGATTGTTCCTAAGAAGAGAGACTGTCTAAGTTAGTACCTCTATCTATTTATTTGAGCAAAGATGTTCTACAGGTTATGTTTTTTTTAAAATGCTTTTCAGATGAAAGTCTAGGAGAATTGTGTCACTTGTTTAATGAAAATTATGCACATCTTGACTGAAAACGTCCTATATCCATTTCATGATTCAAACCGACAAAACTTATTCTCTCAAAGCAAATTAAATGGATATATATTCACAATTTTATGATTTCACAGTACTTTTCTTTTCTTTCGTTTTCTTTCTTTTTATTTGTTGTAAATAGTGATTTTGGAGCTACCTTTAGCGTAAAGACTCATGCAATGCAGATATTAGGAATTTCAAAAGAAAGTTGAAAATTCTAGTTCATAGGCCCTGTACCAACGTAATGTCAATAAGTAGTTTCATTTAAATAACCAAAACTGACATGTACAAATCCATGAACAATAGAAATAGGCTTTTCAGCATCTATTTATTGCACATATTTCCAAATATAGACTACATGATCAAAAATATATTACACATATAACCTAAAATTCAGTGTCGTCTGTAATTTCAAAATATAAATACATAACATAATTAAACAAAGGAATATATATAATAAGCTAACACGGAGTACAGTCAAGCAACTAAGTTCAACATCAGAGTATTCAGGACATGGTTCAAAGTCTCGGTCTCGGCCGCCGACTCGGCCGGCACCGAGACGGATCGGTCTCGGCGACTCGGATCGGACTCGGGCGATACGCAAAAAACGCTACATAGAGCGCCAAAAAAATTATGAAAAAATCATGACAAATCATAAAAAAATGTAAACATCCAAATTCATGCATCACATATTCAAAACATATCACCTAACACTCAAAACATAACGTGAAAGCATAAATACAAGCGTCGTCGGTAGAAAAATATCAAAATACATGCATAATATAGTAAATTGCACAAAAATAATTCATAAGTACCTGCTAATATAGTCATTTCCACATTGAATTACGAGGAGGCTCCAAATCATCATTATCATCTGACCCGCGATAAGTATAGAAACCAGGCATATAGTTTCCATAAGGATAATGATATGTTTGTGGGTGAGATCCTGTAGGCTGAGATGATTGGCCAGAGGATCCACTATCAGAGTAATATGGCGGTAGGGGCTGTGCAATATCAGCTCCATGGTGATAATACCCAAAACCTCGATATTCAGTGCTGCTAGTAGAGTAATCACCAGTGCTAGAATAATCAGTGCCAGAATATTGGCCAGATGTCAAACCCAACCCCTGTAAATGGCCTTCAAGACTATGATGACCATGTGAGTAGTAATCATGTCCACTCGAATAATCATCGCTAGAACTGAATTCGACCAACCGATCCAAATGCCTACGCTGCTGTGAAATCCCCGCCCGGCCTCCATGATCTGTATCTTGTGTGGCATAATATTGTGAATCCCATGTTAAAGCATCATCTCGTTGGCTTCCACCAACACCATGAGTATCTTCAACATTACCACCATCACCACCATCACTGCCGCCATCACCCTCACCACCATCACCCTCACCACCACATTGTTTTAAATATCGGCCGATATACGGTATATCGGCCGAGATACCGATATTTTATCCAAAACGATACGATAAGTGCAAAATTTATCGGATATCGTTTTGGACCGATATTGACCAATATATCGCCACGTGGTCGATATATCGGCCGATATCCGAGATGAAATATCCGATATATCGGCTCTTATAGTTACTTATTTGGATAATAATTATTATTTTTCTCTTGAGAGATTGTTTTATTTTATTCTATGTTCATTATGGTATTTCAATGATGTTTTTATATGATGTTTGGATAATAACTTATTTCTTTTAATAATATCTTATATGTATTTACTATTGATATATCAACCGGTATTTGGTATCATATCGCGATATATCACCCGGTATCCGGTATCCGGTACATAATTTTGCCGACCGGTATATCGCCGATATCCGATATTTAAAACACTGCACCACCATCATCGCCACCACCATCACCGCTGTCATCATCACCGCCATCACCATCATCACCGCCACTTTCGTCAGTATGACGAATACCTTCATCTAACCAACCTAAGTCATCTTGTGGTAACATCGGCTGTTCTCCCTCACGAATCCACTCATCCAAAATATCATCATCATTGAAAATATTGTTCAGATCAATTGGGTTGTAATAATCATCAGTGTCGCTTTTGCATGTCAAGTTTCTTACTCGCAACCGCATATTGTAATGCACATATACTAGTTTATGCAACTTTTTCATTGCCAACCGGTTGCGCAGTTTTGTATGAATTAGCGACCACGTGCTCCAATTTCTTTCACAACCCGATGAAGAACATGTTTGGCTTAAGACTTTGATGGCAATTTTCTGCAGATTGGGAGCTTCTTCGCCATAATTAATCCACCAATCAGCTGGAAGAGATTGTTGCACTGCTCTTCTAGTTAGTGAGCTTCAAATTCTCCAACTCCATCCACAAATAATTTTATCTGTGAGAATACACATCACAAGTGTTAATATTTGCATAACATTATATCGATGAAATAAATAAATTATTATTACCTCATAATAGCTCTTGCTTGTTTAGTCAAATCTGGCTCCAATCTTTTAATGACCTCCTTTAATCCATATCTCACTTCTGGATGTGTAGAAAAGTTTTTTGAATATTGGAGTGCTGGATTTAAAAAATATGCTGCAATAATGTAAGCAAACGATTGTTATGATATGACAGTTTCAATTTCTAGTCAACAAATATGATTTCTAGGCAAATGAATTACCAGCAGCATGCAAGTGTCTATGCAATTGTCCCTCCCATCTTCTATCAATGATGTCCCAGTACTTCTTCCAGTTCTTATTTGAGGCCTTTATAGCCAATTTTGCTCTATCCATAGCTCATATATAATAGATAGTGTAGGTTTCTTGTCCTGATCCACTATCTTCAAGACTCTAACAAGAGGATCCATAATGTTTTGGACCTCTCTTGCCTTCTTCCAAAACCGGTCAGTCAGAATGAGATTAGCAACCTTATCCTCGCACACTTCTTCTACTCTTTCCTTGTTGAATTCACGCCATTCTGTAGTCGTGCACATTCTTTTCAAATCTTGCTCATAGCGAATAAGGCTTTCAATAGAAATAAACTCGGTGGCAAATCGTGTTATACCTGGTCTCAACAAATCTCTATCTTTGGTATATAGCTTCATTAAATTCACCACTTTGAGGCTATTGTAATGAATGATGTGATCACCTTAGCATCATCCAATGTCTCCTTGACTGATTTCAAAGAGCCAATATCTTCAAGCATCAAATCAATGCAATGTGCTGCACAGGGAGACCAAAACAAATGTTTCTCTTCTCCATCAACATGTGACCAGCTGCTTTGAAACTTGCCTCATTATCTGTGACAACCTGCACGATATTTTCTTCGCCAACTTCATCAACAACTTTATCCATTAGCGAGATATATACTCAGCAGTCTTCGAGATATTAGTGGTATCAACAGAAGTATGGTAGATCATGCTTCTATCACAATAAATCATGAAATTAACAATAGGCTTTCTATTATGAGAACTCCATCCATCACACATGATCGTGCAACCATACTGCGGCCATTTTGTTTTTATTGAAGCAATATATACTCCAATTTCTTTCACTTCCTCCTCTAAATAGAGATTGCCAATCTGGTACCTGTAGGGCTTTTACACCTGGACCTGCCTCCGCAATAGTATTAATCATGGCTTGGTAGTAAGGACCACTATCAGCTGCATTGAATGGTATTGCATTGTAGTGAAAGAACTTCGCCACGGATTTCCCAACTTTTTTCATATTCTCAGTTGAGAACATGCTTTTGATTGATTTCTGTTTTGTTGGGAACATGTAAGGATCAATACCACGAGCTGGAATTTCAGCTTCTCTCATAGTCATACTCCGACGCAATCCACGGTTACTCCCTGATCCTGAAGGCTGTGAACTACTGCCACCAATATCAACTCCTTGTGCCGATCTCCAAGCCATTTCACGACTTTCTTTCATGGCTTGTTTCAGTTGTCTTCTTTCAACTCCTTCTAAACCACCAACTTCTTCAATTTCATTATCAGAATCTTCTTCGGTCACCTCATAGAAATCTTCCTCACTAAAGATCTCATAAGTCGGTCTTTTTTAGATTTAATGGCCGCTCTTCTTTGCTACCTTCAGAAAGATGTCGTCTCATTATTTGAGATATCTCTTTTGATACTCGCAAGCATCCTTCCACCTGACCGGGTACATGTGCTATATGCTGCTTCAATCTAGTGATACCACCATGGACTTGTTTCCCACAATAATTGCACTTCACAAGTTTTCTACTTCCACCAACAGGGGTACCATGTTCCATCCAATATCGCGTTGCTTTGGAGCCATACTGAAATTTAAAAAAAAATTATCTGTTAAATTAAATTAAAACTAAAATTAACTAAATAAAAAACATTAAATTAAACTCAATTAAATGAAACTACAATAAATTAAACTAAACTAGTTTATACTAGATTAAGCAACACTAACTTAATTACCTAACTTTAATAAAATAATTAAATTACCTAATTTAATTACAAAACTTTATTAAATTAAATTAACCTAAATTAAGTTAACTAAACTAATTTAAAATAAATTCAATTCAATTAAATGAAACTATTTAAATTAAACTAAACTAATTTATACTAGATAACCTACAATAACTTAATTACCTAACTTCAATAAAATTATTAAATTACCTAACTTAATTACAAAACTTTATTAGATTAATTAACCTAAATTAAGTTAAATTAACTTTACCTAAACTAACCTAAATTAAATGACATTAAATGCAAATTAATTAGAGAGAGAGGAACAGAGAGAGGGAGAGAGACGGAGACAGAGGAGAGAGAGGAACACAGTGGAGGAGAGAGAGAGAGACAGAGGGAGAGACAGAGAGAGAGACAGGGAGAGGGAGAGAGGAGAGAGAGAGAGACAGAGAGAGGGGAGAGGAGAGAGGGAGAGGGAGAGGGAGAGAGAGATAGACAGAGAGAGAGAGAGATACAGAGAGAGAGAGAGTGCGACAGAGAGAGAGAGAGATACAGAGTGAGAGAGAGTGCGACAGAGAGAGAGAGAGATACAGAGTGAGAGAGAGAGATAGAGAGTGCGACAGAGAGAGAGAGAGAGATACAGAGTGAGAGAGAGAGATACAGAGAGAGAGAGAGAGTGCGACAGAGAGAGAGAGATACAGAGAGAGAGAGAGAGTGCGACAGAGAGAGAGAGATACAGAGGGAGAGAGAGAGTCCGACAGAGAGCGAGAGAGAGAGAGACAGAGAGAGAGAGCGAGAGAGAGAGACAGAGAGAGAGCGAGAGAGAGACAGAGAGAGAGAGAGCCGGGAGAGAGAGAGAGAGAGAGCGCGCCGCTGCAGGCCAGAGAGAGCGCGCGCGCCGCTGCGGCCTGCGGGGGAGAGAGACAGAGAAAGAGAGGGAGAGAG
The DNA here is from genome assembly GCA_038442645.1 of Agave tequilana. Taxonomy (NCBI): domain Eukaryota; kingdom Viridiplantae; phylum Streptophyta; class Magnoliopsida; order Asparagales; family Asparagaceae; genus Agave; species Agave tequilana. Next base: position 49,181 of record JAVJIF010010548.1, on the reverse strand, counting down.
AGGCACAGAGGGAGGGAGAGAGAGAGACTGAGAGGGAGAGAGGGGAGGAGTTACCTGCGACGGCGACGGCGACGGCGACGGCGACGAGGTGGGACGGCGAGGGCCGGAGGGCGTCGCGGGGGAGACGGCGAGCGCGAGAGAGAGAGAGAGAGAGATCTGATCTGATCTCTCTCTCTCCCCGATCGGATTTATAAGAGGAAGTCACGGGCGGCCGAGTCGCCGAGTCGGGTCCGAGTCGGACCCGATCCGGGTCGACTCGGCGATCCACGCCTGACTCGGGCCTCCGAGTCATACCGGAGGCCGCCGAGTCGGATACGACTCGGCCGAGTCGTATCCGACTCGGCCGATTCTCCGTTCCATGATTCAGGAGGAAGAACAGAGCGAGGGAAAGGTGCATTTATGGAGGGAGTTGGGACCAACTGAACTTCAGTACTACTGCTTGCTAACTGTTTTGCTTCCCTGCCCGTTCCGACTGCTAAATATATTGAGCTTTGGTTTTGAAGAATAGTTTTAGGTCTCTCCTGCAAAGAAAGAGGATAAGACATTAGCAACTTCATGGTTTTAGTAAAAATACAACTAAAGGCATTTTAGTGAATAGTTATGCACCTTTTAGCTTTAGACTTGAAAAAGCTCAACGTTTTGTAGTAGTAACATTAGTAAATAATATTTGTAGGAGAAAAGTAAAAAAATAATCAAGTTGGTATATTAATCAAATTGCAAGATACTGGTTCATGGTAATTAACTTCACTAAGATTGCACTACAAAGAAATCAACTTTGATTTTAGCTGTTAATGGAACTTTTTCATTTTTCAGTGTACAGTAATAATATACATAGTTCTAAGCATATATCCGATCATGTATATTCAACTTTCTCAATCCTTATAACACATGACAAATATGAACTATTGATGATAAAGCGAAGAATAATAGAGATGAGCATGAATAACCATGCAAAAGTAGAAGAGCTATGGAGTTGCAAAACAATGTCTCGACAACAAAAAAAATGGGTTAGAATATTTTTGAATAAGGTGACGCTCATGCTTAGGCTTCGAAGATCCGTTAGTTTTAGTATCATTGATCACTAAGCTATACTTTGTTGATAAATCAGTTTGTTCTCTCGAAGAGCTTCTACTTGATTTAATTCTAGTAAAATAATGGTGACAACCCATTTTAAGTATTAACATAACCAAGGGAGATGCAGAATAGACAAAATGACTTGTAAGAGCCTAAAACAGTAATATTTTGTACTACTTCTCATAATGGTCATAACTTGTGGATATCATCCATATTATAACAGAGGAAAGTATAGAGCATATAGCATAAACTAAAGAAAGATGAATGACCCATATGCAAAAGATGAATTAAATTACTTAAAATGTTCATGCCATAAGAAACCATCCTTATTATTCTAAATGGACATATATAAAAAAGTTTAACTTGCTTCTAGTAGATGGCTAAAGAAAGTTGAAGTTAGAAATGGAAAAGATTGCTATATACAGTTCATGATCCATTTCCAAAAAATAAAAAAGATGAACAAATTCACAATGTTGCTCCCTGTCTTCCCATTATAGGACTGATAATGAATTGGAATCAAAAAAACACCATCATTGATTAAAGAAATTAACAAAAAGAAAATAGAATAAAGGAAAAGGAAAATAAATTACAAAACACTAAGGATATGAAAATACAGGAAATATAAATATCATCTTTCAATCTTTGGAGATTTGTCATGATAATAGTTGATGTTTTCTTTTTAGATGAAAAGCATATGTTGATTTCAAAAAATTAATCTAAAAGTTCATATAAGGGCAAAACTTAAAATGAGAAGTCTTTAAAAAGAAGAAAGAAGAAAAGAGATGGCCAAGAACTTAGCAACAGTACACTCCCAGAGTATTCTACAAACAAAATAATATCTACTCAATGGCCAATTTGACAATATCTATGTCTATTTTGCAGTGTAAAATCCATCCAAGTTGAGTACCAAAAATAAGAACTTTTCCGTCTTAGATAATAAGAACTTTTCCGTCTTAGATAATATCTCAAAAAGATACCATATGCTACCTAACTATTGAGCAAGAGAAACAAATAAAATAATAGCAACTGGATGTCCTAGTTTGTCGTTACATTGTCATGATAACTCCATAGAGCAACAAGGTAGAGGATTTGCAATAGCTTCAACAAAAAAGTTAAAAAGAAATCATATAAAAACAAACGAGCAGAAATGATTTTTCAGATGAGAACATGTACCAATCTTTTAACATATCTAGGCATTTGCATGGTTCAACAAACAACATTGGGATCAAAAGCAAGGTCCTAAATATCGGATATCGGGATCATATCGGATGGGGGTTTTCATATCGGATATCAGATATTGAGGGAGATATCGGGGATACGCGCGCATATCGGGCGTTCATATCAGACACTATATATAATGAAATATTGATAACTAAAAGTTGATTTAATGTCATAGATGTCATCTACCTAATAAAAATGATGTAATATGCATGCAAAGATAGTAAAAAATAATGTATATTTGCACGCAGTCGTGCAGTAAATAAGTTATTTCATATTGGCGATATATCGGGAGATTTATCGGTCGATATCAAGCGACTTATCGAACTGATATTTCAAATATCGGCCCTTTTTGCTGCAAACGATATGCAGAACGATTTTCCCATATCGTATCGACAACAGGTAAAAAAGGAGATATCGGACGATATCTCGGCTGACTCAGTCGATATTTAGAATAGGGATCAAAAGAGAAATACAAAATGATACATAGATGATAGTTACAAGATTCAAGTAGTCCAATTTAGTTCAAAATTTAGATTGAAAGCATCAAAGGCAGATGAGAACTTCTATGGCAATCCAGTTCAAATTTTGGATAGTTCTTTGAATTTGTCATTAAATTTGTAAGAACTCAAAACATAAGATATAAAAGGCACTTTTAGTATCACTGCTATTTGGTCAAGTTTATGGAGAGAGATATAATAGGATCAATTTTGTTGTGATCATGATTCTCATTTTATCATGTGTATGTAATCCAAGCAAAGTAACACGACTCTCTTTCAACCAAATTGTGCAAATATGAATCAATGCCAATCAACCTTAATAGCTGTTTGGATGCCTTAAAGTGGATGGAAGTGAGGAAGTAGGATTTTTTTCCTTTTGGAAAATGAAAATTTGTGTTTCTTTTCTGGTGTTTGGGTGGTAGTTGGGAAGTGTAATTAGAAAAGTGTAATGTCTTTTCCGGTGTTTGGTTGGTAATGTGGAAGTGAAAGTAGAAATGTTGACCACAAAATTGACCGTAAAATAATATTAAAATTAAAATTAATTATGAAAAAATTAAACTGTAATTAGAATGCAAATAAGATTTACATGACCATAAAATTAACTGTTTTTGAGCTAAAACTTGTTACAAATGAGATTTACATGTCCACAAAATTAACTGTAGCACCCTGGATTTGAGAAATGATTGTGTAAAAGGGAAAAGAGAAAAGAAAAAAGGGGATTTTTCATTTTCCTTTTCCGGTGTTTGGATGGACAACGAAAGTGGGAAATGACACTTCCCACTTCCTCACTTTTGCCCACTTCCTTGAAAACCAAACAACCCATCAACAAATTGAAATTAGTATAGCTTTCCAAGTTTTCAATGTACCTACGCAAAAAAAACTTTACAGTGCTATGAGAATCTTATAATACATGACTGATTGCGAACATTCCATCATATACATTGAAGATGAAACCCTAGAACAATTGGTCATGAGAAGAGAGGGTTAGGGTTGTGGGTAAAAGCAAAAGAGAGAGAGGGGACATGGTTACTTTGACAAAACAAAAACCACGGTTTGAAATATCTGTCGATTCTGATATATATTGCAATATCATATCGAGTTTTGAGTTATCCAATAATATATTAACCTTATACTATCAACCGGTATTGGAGCCGATGTTGACGACCTATATTGACAATATTGATACTAAAACGGTACCGATACAGATACCGAAACTGAGATTTTAAAGACCCTAGCTTTCCTAATCAGAGAAAGCTAAAAAAATCCAAAACCTTAAGAGATGGAAATATAAAGACCTGGACTCGATCTATGAGCCGCGTCCTCTTCATCTTCCTTGGATGCCTATTTTAAAATCTCCATCTTCTCTCTATCTCGGATCTTACTTGGCATCGTCGCGCAGCCAGAATCCTCAACCGAATCCTTTAACACACACACACACACACACACACACACACATATATAGAGAGAGAGGGAAGTGGAGATCGGGAGAGACTCGAGTCGGAACGCTACAAAACAACAACAACTAAGCCATTTTCCCAAGTATTTGGGGTAGGCTACATGAACCATAGAGAATTACGTCGGATCGGGCTACTCGAGTCGGAACGCTGAGGCAAAAAAAGAAGAAGAAGAAGAAAACGGGTGCACATATCAAGCAGGTTGAGTCACAAAACCTAGCGGGTAATGGACACTGATGATTCGCTCAATGACATTCAAGGGTCAGGATGTGCTTTGGACAGACCCGAAAACAAAAACTCACTCTTTTTAAGGGAGTATAGATAGCAAATATGTATACAATCAAATAAAAGATCAAACAACAACAATGACAAAGCCCAGTACTTAGTTACATGTTCAGGGAATGCTCCGTCTTCAAATTAGAATTCAAGCCGCTCCCCTTTGCTTGTTCAAAACTTGGGTTCATCTTAGGCACACACTCGTGAGAATTACGAGTGCATCAATTCCTTCAATAACATGAACATTACTTCCAGCATCTCTTATACCACCAACAAAAACATCATATGCTCCTCCAGTATTCTTTTTGCTCTCCTTTGTCCTAATAAGACCCCTAGCAACAAACTGGCCGGTCCCCCCTTCAGTTGTTTGTAAACAATTTGGCTTGAACATATCCAAGAAAAAGACAAAGCGGAATGTTTAGAGCATTCAATGGAGTACCTATTTATCTCCTTTAACATAATACCAATGTTTGTGGCAAGCTAGTATGCCATCTATTTATTGCTGTCAAATCAATACAGAAAGAAAAGTAACAAAGTTGAAACTATTTTTAAAATTATTTGGTACATTTTGATCTCAAACTATAGCTGCCAGATTGTATGAAAATCAGGATCTGATGAAAAACTATATTTATTGATTTTTGAAAATTTTCATAATTATAAGATAAATTGTTGTGCGCGCCTTAGTTCGGCATTGAGATAACACATTCACTCTTTTACACGAAACTCAAGCACATTATCATATTTATAATAATTTCCAAGCAATTGTAAAGCAAAGCATCCAAAAACTAATAATTAGAGATATTTACCACAATTCAATTATCACACACTTAAAACATAACCTTAAGAGGCAAGTTCTTCAACTTTAAACTAAAGTGAAGGCAGCATTGATAAAATGTCAACATTCTTGATTCAAAATCTCAAGCAAGAAAATTTCTTATCCGAAGAGTAACAGAGAGAGATTGAAACAATGTTCTGCCACCGGTGCCGGTGATGAGAACTATGCTCGGGAGTCTGTCATTTGATTCCCAGTTGTGAATGAATTCTTCGCCGTGAAATGGCTAAAGAGAAGGCGGGGGGGGGGGGGGGGGGGGACAGATTTTTCATACATATAATGAAGAGGTACCATATTAAATGGGAATTTGGGCCCGGTTGACAAAAAATTAAACGAACAAACCTTTTTTCTCTGAGACTGGAGATGGCGGCGGCGCTTGGCAGTGGTGGGTTATCCATAGAATAGAGGAGAAAGATTAAAGATTTGTTTGGGCTACCAAGAGAGGAGCTTATGCCATAGGGTTTAGGGTTCTCGACTCGAACGAAGACCTCAAGAAGAGACAACATGAGGGGGGGGGGGGGGAGGCTGAAAGGGAGACGAAGAGGGGTTTCGAACTCGGAACATCTAGAGAGAGAGAGAGAGAGAGAGAGAGAGAGAGAGAGAGAGGGTTGGGACACATAATCAAGCGGGTCGGGTTGTGTATTAAAAAGATTGATGGTGAAGATTTGTTCAAAACAAATCAAAGGTGAGGATACACTCTAGGCAAACCCAAAAATGACAGACCCAAAAGCCAAACTCTCTTTTTAAAGGAGTATAGACTAGTATATACTAGACAATGCTATGTATAATGGAGCAAAGAAGATTTTATGGAAAATTGTTAGTATAATTAATTAGAATTTTAAGTTGGGATTCTATAAACAACTATAACTATATTAATATGAAACTTATCTTTAAGTTTTCTTCTTTAAAAAAGTAAATAACGTTATTTTCCAGATAGAGTAAATTAGTAGGACAAGATGAAATTAATACTTATCTAAAGATTAAGCATGATATATAAGTTCATCTAAATGAAGATATGCCAAGGAAGTTAGAGCAAAATAGATACTTGTCAACCCTTAATTAAATAAGGGAAGATAGATAAAAATTTGTTAATAATTTTTCTTTAATATCTAATTCTGAGATTACAATCTCAAATTAGTATTATCAAGATACTTGGTTCGAAATATAAAATAAAAATTCAAAAATTTATGCTGGGATAATTATATATGTATTAAAGTTGTAATATAAATTAAGCTAATAAATTCTAATATACATAACATACATGTTCTGTTTTCCCTTTGATACATGAATTAACATTTAATGGTGACTTAAAATTTAATTATCTTTGGTTGTCACATATGCATACAATGATGACGGTCACCATAATGATGTGGTTACGAATGCTCTGTCTAATACTCGCAGACACTAGTCTAATTGATTGGCCACAAAGATGATATAATGGATGGAAAAACTTGTGCTTGTAGTACAGAGAATAAATATCTTGTTAGCTAGATGTCGAAATACTTTATTAGCCTGCAGAATTTCTTGTGTTGAGAGAATCTGTTATCTTGTTAGCTGGATGTAGATATACTTAGCCTGCAGAACATTTTTACTCTCATCGATGTTTAGGTTACTTGATTTGTTATCTTTTGTGTAATATTTTATCTACAACTATATTTTTCTTGTTTCCATAATTTTGTTTTCCAAATTTATAGGTTCTTCAAATATGACTTGGAAAGAGCGGAAGAAGTTAGAAAATGATAGGGTGGTTGCTTTGGGTGGAAAGGTAAATTTCTGCCAAAGTCTTGCTGCTTTCCCACTAATTATCAACTAAGCTAGGACATCTCTAAGCCTTCTCCATTTTCCTCTGAACAGGCACCTAAGAAGCATCGGGTGCCTCTGAGTGTAGGAAAATTTCAGATGAAAAAACAGAAGAAAACAGAGCAGAAAAGAATCGAAGAGGTGACAATGGTTTTCATGAACTTGGAGCATGCCTTCTCTAACCCTTAAAAGAAAACTGGTCTTTAACCTTTGTTTGCCTTTCCAATTAGGAGCAAATTCTCGGGAGGTTCACAAGGCAGTCTAGTACTCGGAAAGTAGAGAAGCGTAAAGCAGAAGACAGAGTTCTGAAGGCAAGCGAGGGCCATTTTAGCAAGGGTGTACTGAATGTGAAATGTCTTCTGGAACGCAAGCCATCTGGAGGCAATGGTCCTCCACACAAAATGTCCGGCCGGGGAAAAGGGAAAGGGAAAGGCCGGGGAAAGGGAAAGGCAGAGGAAAAGGGAACGCGAAGGGTAGACACTAGTTCATTCAAGTATACTTAGTTTTGTATTACCGTCTGTAGTCCATAACATCACATGTAATTTCATTTTATTTCTGATTTTGTAAGAGTATCGTCTCAAATTAAACGATTACTTGGGTTGCATGGAAACTGATTCAACAAAAAAGAAAGCATCGGTGGAAAACATGTAGCTTGAATGAAAAAACTGAAGGGAAAAAAAAAAAAAAATGTAGTTTGAAACTTGTGGTATATAGTTCAAATTGAACTCCGAGGTTCAATTTAGAAAACAGCTTATGTTTTGGTATGACATTCACCTAAAAAGACATCCCCGGATTATTTTTCAATTAGATGGTCAAAGCATATTGAGATGATTTACTACTGTTTGTATGAACTTTGCGGTTGAATATTTTCATTTGTTTGATCTGTGTTTAATGAAATCTTTGCCTGGTGAGAGTTTAAGTGTGTATTAGATGTATAAAATGAGCTAAACTCTATATTCTGAGTTGATATTTCTTTATTATGTTAAGAGAGGCGAAACATGTCAGTTTGTGGAAGTGCTCGCAAAAAAGACTATAATACATAATGTCTTACAGGGCGTGAGACGGCCAGGCGAGCAGTTTGAAATGTGAAAAACTACTGCAATCATAGTACAATTTTACAAGAGCATACTTAAAAATTTCTTGTAAAACTTGTACTACTGCGAAGAGTTAAATCATTAGTGCTCACACCAATAGCATCAAACAGTCATGATTAACAATAACGTAAAGTAGCATCTTTTACAATATTCATCCATAAACGATAAGCAAAGAACTTGTGTTGTATGGACAAAAAAACATCCATGTATCATGTCTGATACTGATGTCGTGTGCCTGAATTGTTTTCAACACGACACGACTTCATGACACCACAATTCCCCAACATTTATCACTGCAGCGTCGGCTGGTGCGAGATCACTGTGTGATAAGTCGGTGAGCACAAGCGAGATGAACGCCTGTGATCATTGACCGCATGACCCACGATTGGTGAAGTAACGGCAGCCCCGGCCGACCTTGAGCTCTCCTTGTCGGGGAGCCATGTCCCGGACTGCCGGTAAATGTAGTCGAAGATGTCTCTGAATGCGGGGAAGAAAAGCCTGAAAGAGAAGTCGATGACGATTTTGTGCGTGAAACAGACTGATACGACAACATCCAAACCAGCCAGTGTGTGGTTGGTTCTTGACTGTAGGTCGCTTGTCGAAGCGAGGATTGGAAGAAGAGGAGGAGGAGATGGATGTTGAGGTGGCCCGACTCGTCAACCGGCATCGCCGGAGGCAGCTTCTTCATCTTGTCGCGTGTGTGATACACGAGGTACCTCCACTTGACCTTCTCCATGGCTTCTAAGGGATTTTGGCCATGGTGGAACAGGCCGATGGAGACGAACTTGGGGTCGTAGGGAGTCCGTTCTTCACCGAAGAAGTGGAGTCTGTAGATGGTGCATGAATAGTTGAGCCCAGGCTCGTTGTCAAAGTGGAGCATTTTCTCATGGAAAGCACCAAAGGATCACTTTCTTTGCAAGCATTGCCATTTTGATTTCTTTCTTGGTTTGATCTTTGTTGAGATGAAAAGAGTTTATACTAGTAAACCGCGATGCCGTGTGAAAACCGAGTGCTGAAGGAGGGGGGCTGGAGGTGGAAGAGGAAGGCGGGTGTTGGTGGTTGGGGGTCTCTCTCTCTCTCTCTCTCTCTCTCTCTCTACGCGGAGGTGAAGACGGACAGACAGACGGACACCATTCGTGAAGGAGTCGCAGGAGAAATCTTGCTTCGCTGGGTTTGATTAAGATTGAAGAGAGTTTCTTGGATGATTTTTATAAGAAGAGCTTGACTTAGGCAGAGTGTTTGATTATGTAGCTGCCTGGATTTAACAAGGAGACCATAACTCGCCCATTTTGTTTTCTAATTTTTGAATGCAGCCAAGTAATTTTTTACATAGGACTGTGCACATGAAAGGAAATGAACTATCAAAGAAACAATAAACTAACAAAAGACCTAAAGGTTAAGATAGGGATTTGACCTGTAAATTACCATCATTATGCTTGGTAAAGATAGGGATTTGAGGGATGGAGCCTTTCCTTCCTTCTATACGCCCACCACGTTCATATATTGTTGCCAGATCAGTGTACCTGGCACCTCCTCTCGAGCAGCAGATACCTGGAACAAAATTGATAGTTTGCGTAAAGCAAGCTGATCAACAAAAAACTTAAAAAAAGTGTCAAAAATGACAGAACAGTATAAAACATGATGAATGCTAAAAGGCCATAAAAGTAGGGAAATAGTTTTGGAAATATTACAACAGAATTTTGGTAGGAGATGATGATAATAATAATTAATGCGGATGTAATTTAAAGAATAAGCAGCATTTAAGGTTTCTGAAAGATGAATGGTGTACACATTTGCAAGTGAAATGTATAAAAATGCCTACTGACCACTGCCAGAGAAAGGACAGCTCAATCCTTTCAAATACTCTTAATTGGTATTTTGATTTACACACGGTCTTGTGTGTGCTCTCTGACTTGAATCAGAAACTAATTGAGAGAAATGCAGCTAACAAGACAAAGGTATCAATGCTCAAATATTTATGCTTATATATTACAGCTTCTGATGAGAATATTAGCAGGTTCCTTACCTCACGAAGAGCATCAGCATACGAGCTCATGTCTGTCAGGATGACAAGGACATGCTCTCCACACTCATAAGACAAATATTCTGCTGTAGTAAGAGCAACACGAGGAGTAATAGTACGTTCAATGGTGGGATCATTTGCCTGCAACATGAACCATATTACAAGGAAGAATGTAGGATTTCTGAACTACTGACGAGATCTTAATTTTTGCCAAGATTAAACTCATAATGCAGTTATCAGTGTTAGACTTATTTTGTTTTAAAGTCTAATTTATTTTGGACCTAATCAAGTCAATTGGATATTTGCACCCGCCCACTTAACTTATGTTGTTTAACCCAATAAAGAATTGATCAAACCTAAATGGTTTGGGTCTAGACACGTTTTCAATTGCACTTAGCCATGAGTGTATTTAAATTAGAATGTGGGACTCATCTACACGTGTGGAACTCGTGTTATAAATCAAGGGCCTAGATCTATCATGAGTTGAACTAGGGTTTCTTGATGCTATATATACCATGAGTAGGGTTCCCTCTTCACCAACAACAATAACTATCTCTTTCTTGGAGGCCTCTCATCTCCTCTAAGGATAAAGAAGAGAACTTGGTGGCTGGAGAGAAGAATCTTCTCCCTCAACTCCGGCGTCCTCGAGATCGTGCAACCTTCGGCATCATCTTCGTGATGAAATCAGGTATGCCTAAAACCCTCCTTCCCTTTGATCATGATAAAGAGACTTACAGTATATGTGTAGATCTTGTATGGAATAAATTTAGATCTATCAATTGGTATCAGAGCCTCCTCTTTATCAGATCATCGGGATATAAAGTAAAAAATCTTTTGATCTCGATTTCTGAAAATTATGAATCTCTGTATTTAATTCAATAAAGATTATTTTTTGTGTCTCAAGTAATTGAATTAAATTGGAGATGATTAAATTAAATTCATGTATATATTTTTTATGATTTAAATCTGTGTGTTATTATTTTTGATTCTTAAAAAAAAAAAAAAAATTAGATGCATTCCTGGAAGCACCAGCGCATGCACATTAAAGAAATTAAAAAAAAAAAAAAAATTGGCTGGACGCATGCATGCAGGGAAGCACCTGCATGCATGCATGGCAGGCCTTAAAGTATTTAAAAAAAAAAAAAGGGATACATGCTGCATGCTCTCTGCAGAGCATGATAGTGCTGGTTGAGCATGCAGGCGCGCGGCTCTGCGGTGGGCAACAGCCGCCGGCCGCCATGGGCCGGCGGCTACAAGAGCAAAACTGTAAAATTAAATAAAATAAAGGAGGTTAATTATTTTGAGTTTCATAATTAATTAAGATTATGAGATTAATTAAGATTAAAAATTTAGAGATTGAATTTTACTCTAATAAGGAAACTTACTCCTAATTAATCTCATATTAAATTTCAATTAGGATGGTTGAGATTGATTTGGGTTTTAGAATTGAGATAGAATTCTAATCTATTAACTGTATTTTGGGGTAGAATTCTACAAATAAAGAGACCTAATCCCAATCAATCTCACATAAAGCTAATAGGGTTTTATTCAGTTATTTAAACCCAGCCCAATAAGAAAGGAAACCAATAATTAAACTATTGCGGGTCTGATTCAGACCCGATAAGCACTGCACACCCGTTTTATAAATAGAAACTTCAATTAGCCGTTTACGGGCTCATCCGACTCTGTTTTGGGCATATAAACAGCCGTTCGAAGCTCTTGACGAGCACTACAGTATTACAGGAACTATACATGACAAAACAGTAGTTAGTTGACATAAAGAAGGCATTGAAGTGTTTGTTTATCATGCTTATGTGTACCCTTACATGCTTCCGCTTTATCATCAATATAATATTGCTTATATTGTCTTACATGATGAATATTGGTGTTTACTACAGTTGATAACACACAGATAAAGATATATACATGTTCAAGCTAAAGAATTTATAAAAGAGCTTATTTAATTGCGTATGTAGTTCATGCGGACAATAGCCGGCCCAAAGGAAGACTATTGTTTGGCCGAATTATGTACGGCTTCGGATACTTGATGTGGGTAATGCAAGTGGGAGAACCTTGGTGTGTGGTAATCGGCCCAAAGGAAGGTTGTCACACTATAGGCCCATATTGCATTACCCTCATCAACTAGTCCGATGGCGGAACAAGAATCCAGATGCATAAATTTGTGTGGCCCATGCATGTGGCAATCGGCCAAAGGAAGGTTGTTATTATGGCTGGGTCATTACATATATTATATGGCCAATATAGATTACTTAAACTTTAGGACCAATCCTATAAAGTGACAGTCGGCCCAAAGGAAGGCTGTTCTCTTACATAGGACCTAAACTTTAGGATATCTATATTGGGCCAGTACAGTGTTGGCATATAGAGACACAACTTGTTCTGAAAGTTTAACCGACAGCTCTATCGGTTAGACTGGTTGCATTTTCTGAAATTCATTTTTTTATGGCTATTACAGTAGAATTTTATTAAATGCAATGTTTATGTTAAACTGATGAGAAATTATACACTTATGTAGTTTAAATTGAATGGTACAAACTTTAAGAAGCGGTAAGACCACGTAAATGATCGTTCTTGAATTCATGCACCTAGAGTACACCTTAAAGATTGATGGATCTCTACTATCACTAATAAGAGTTCAGTAAAGAAAAGGTCAATTATGGTAAGTGGGAGAGATCTTACAAGATGTGTCTAATGGTCATAAAGTACACTATTCTTATAACTATTAGGAGTTCTATGCCTGATAAAGTCAGTGCTCACTTAGCATCCAGGGTAAACTTCTAATAAGAAAAGGAAAAGTGAAACTAAATGGAGGAACATAAACACTACTATAGTGACTGATCCTAAGTGGCAAAAGTGCAGAAAAAGTAGCCTAAGGTCATTGCATACTTCTTCTGTAAGAAAGTAAGCCACCTTAAGTAGGAATGCATAAAGTATCAGAAATGACTATTTAGCGGGTATATCTCATATTTATGTTTGTTCTGAGATTAATTTAGCTTCAGTGCCACTTTATAAATTATGAATAGATAATTCACATAAGCGATTCAATGCGAAACTTTCAAACCCAAAGGAGGCCCAGCCCAGCTGAGCGATACGTATACATGGGTGATGGAAATAAAGTTGCAATTAAAACTATTGGAGTTTGTAGGCTTAAATTAGATTCTAGTTTTTTTTTGGTTTTAGATTTGGATGAGACTTTATATGTACCGTCTTTTTAGGCGGAATCATATTTCTATTTCATTTGTTAGACAGATCTAATTTTACTGTCACTCTTAATGATGAAATGCTTAGTCTACTTTCCAAACCTAAAGTTGTTGGTACTAGAATTCTGATTGATGGCTATATAAATTGAAACTTCATGCTTTATATACTGAATCTCTATATGTGAATAGCATAGGCACTAAGGGAAAATTAATTAAAGAAACATTAGAAAGTTTGGTACTAGACGAAGTTCAGGTGTCTTAATTTGGTGTATACAGACATTTGTGGTCCATTCCCTACAGCTTCTTGGAATGGTCATGAATATTTCATCACTTTTACAGACAATTACTCTCGTTATAGGTACCTACACTTGTTCCATGAGAAATCCTAATCATTGGACATGTTTAAAGCCGTTAGATCTGATCATGGTGGTGAGTACTATGACAGATATGACGAATCAAGTAAATGTCCAGAATCATTTGTGAATTTCTGAAAGAGTGGTATTATCGCTTAGTACACCATATCAGGGACACCTCATCAAAATGGTATTGCTGAGAGATAAAATTACACACTAAAGGACATGGTTAGGAGTATGATCGCTCACACTATTCTACCAAAGTCATTATATAGTGAAGCCTTAAAGATGATTGTCACCTCCTTAATAGAATACCTAACAAAACAGTAACTAAAACCCGTATGAGTTATGGACTGGGAAATCTCTCAGTATTAGGCATCTATATGTTTGGGGTTGTCCAGCGGAAGCTCGGCCATATATACCATATGAGAAGAAGTTGGACTCAAGGACAGTTAGCTGTTTATTTGTAGGATATTCTGAGAGGTATAAAGGCTTTAAGTTTTATTATTCCTCCACTAAGAACATAAAGACGGATTGTTAAATTTTTTTTGAGAATATTCAGAACAGTGGGAGTCAACTACATAAAGATTTCATATTTAAGAAAGAACATATTGTTATACCCATGATAATTGTTCCAAATGATAAAGTAGCTGTTCCACTTCAAGATGAAAATACAGTTGCATCCTTACAAGATATATATACAGTTCATCTTGAAGTAGATCATACTGGTGAGGTAGAAACTGAAAATTCTCAATCACAAGTGTCTAGGAGATCAACTAGGAAGAGGAGATCAGTCATTACAAATGACTATATAGTTTATCTCCAATAGCATGAGTTTGACATAAGGCTAGAGGATGACCTCACATCCTGAATGAGGCCAAACTCAACATTCACTCCACTAAGTGGTCAAATGCCATGAAAGATGAGTTAAAATCCATAAAGGACAATGATGTTTGGGATTTAGTAGAGTTGCCTGAAGGAAAGAAACCGATTGGTTATAAATGAGTATTCAAAACCAAGCGGGATTCGAAAGGTAATGTCGAAAGGTATAAGGCACATCTTGTCACAAAGGGATTCACTCAAAGAGAGGGCATTGACTATAAGGAGACTTTCTCCCTGATTTTCATGAAGCATTCTTTTAGAATTATTATGGCACTGGTGGCTCACTTTGACCTGGAGTTATACCAAATGGATGTTAAGATTGCCTTTCTTAATGGTAGCATTGAGAAGGAAATCTGTATGGTGCAACCAAAAAGTTTTAAAGTGAAGGTTTCATAATATTTGGTTTGCAAATAAAGAAATTCATTTATGGTTTAAAGCAAGCATCCCGTCAATAGTATTTGAAATTTGATCAAGTAATATCCGTTTTTTTTATTTTAAGGAAAATATAATTGATCAATGTATTCACCGTAAATTTAAAGAGAGTAGACTTAATTTCTTGTGCTATATGTGGATGACATTCTACTAGCAAGTAACAATATGGTTCTTTTACTTGACACTAAGAGTCTTCTCTCAAAGAACTTTGAGATGAAAGATCTTGGAAAAGCTTCTTTTGTGATAGGCATCCAGATTCAACGTGACAGGACACGTGGAATATTAGGTTTATCACAAAAGCCCTATATCGATAAGGTGCTAGATAGATGTGGCATGAAGAATTGCTCTAAGGGAGATAAGTTGAGTTTACTCTAATGTCTCAAGAACGATCTACAGAAAGAGCAAATGAAAGACATTCCACATGCATTTGCGGTTGGAAGTCTGATGTATGCTCAAGTTTGTACCCATCAGACATAGCATATACCGTTGAGAAACTTGACAGAAACTTGATCAATCATGGGATTGATCTCTGGAAGACTGTCAAGAAGGTTATGCGATATCAATAAAAGACTACATGAAATCTGATCAGTTGCAGCTGATTGGATACACAGATTCAGATTATGCTGGATGTATCGACAATAGGAAGTCCACTTTATTTTACATTTTCCTTATTGTAGGAAGATGGTGGATTTAGTCGAGAGGCCATTACAGCTACACTGTGACAATAAGAGCTATAAAGCTCTACTGCAATAGTGATAAGAGTTCAACAAAGTCGAAGCATATCGACATCAAGTTTCTTATCATCAATGATAAAGTTCGGAATCATATTTTGTTTGTTGATAGTGATGACACTATTCTTAACATTACAGATCCACTCATTAAAGGACTTTCACCTAAGGTATTCTTAGAGCATATTGCTCATATGGGGATGACTAGTCATTATGATATCCTGATTTTGTGGGAGTGAATAATTTGATGTAACAGACATTATTTCTAAGTGCACTTTATGGATATTTGTTAATTCTGATAAATAAATTTATAACTGCTTTTCCTAAAGTTTACTTTTGCGCATTTGAGTTTGTTGAATTAGCAGTTAGACTCGTTGGAGTCATAAAGTAAGACTCGTTGGAGTCATAAGGCTAGACTCGTTGGAGTCATAAAGTGGAAACCAGTTGGAATTGTACCTTATTTGATCAGAGGACATTTCCATGCCACACGTCCACATTTGATCTATGTCGTTAGAGGTTCTAAAACTTGTGATGTGGAAGGTCCTACCTCGATTATACAGAAGGTAACGATCGCCATGTTCGGTGGCAGGACACTTAATGGACCAGATTGTTTTGAAACGTGGTTTGTCGGCGGTTAAAGTTTTGACGTCATAAAGTTATGCATAATATCTTTTCAGGATGACTTGCTTGGCCCAAGTGGGAGATTGTTAGACTTATTTTGTTTTAAAGTCTAATTTATTTTGGACCTAATCAAGTCAATTGGATATTTGCACCCGCCCACTTAACCTATGTTGTTTAACCCAATAAAGAATTGATCAAACCTAAATGGTTTGGGTTTAGACACGTTTTCAATTACACTTAGCCATGAGTGTATTTAAATTAGAATGTGGGACTCATCTACACGTGTGGAACTCGTGTTATAAATCAAGGGCCTAGATCTATGATGAGTTGAACTAGGGTTTCTTGATGCTATATATACCATGAGTAGGGTTCCTCTCCACCAACAACAATAACTATCTCTTTCTTGGAGGCCTCTCATCTCCTCTAAGGAAAAAGAAGAGAACTTGGTGGCTCGAGAGAAGAATCCTCTCCCTCAACTCTGGCGTCCTCGAGATCGTGCAACCTTCGGCATCATCTTCGTGATGGAATCAGGTATGCCTAAAACCCTCCTTCCCTTTGATCATGATAAAGAGGCTTACAATATATGTGTAGATCTTGTATGGAATAAATTTAGATCTATCAAACAGTACAAAACTCGATGAGCTGTTTATAAGTAGAAGAAGATGAGATTAAGGCAAGGCCTAGCTATGATACCAGGTTTAGGAAAAGCATCACTCTCCCCATAGAACCATTTTCTTCAAAACCACGGTTAAAAAACTGTGCGGTTTCCATGATTACTCCCATAGCCGCAAAAACGATTGCAAAGTTGTCATCGTCCTCTCCACCCTGTCCATACGTGTATCAAGGATAAAGAAATTAGTAAACTTTCCCAAATTCTAAAATAGTTATATTGAAACCCGATATGAAAATTACACAACGTAGTGCATGTGATCATGTGAATCTTGACCAGATATTCTAAAATAACTGTACTAAAAATCATGATCTAGGAGAGAAATTACAACAGCAGAAAAACAAAATATATGAATCATAAGCAAAATTAAACTCTACCTAGTATCCTTCTTTAGAATGGCAAAATATTATGTGTCATATATATATATATATATATATATATATATATATATATATATATATATATATATATATATATATATATATATATATATATATATATATGGTTACTGTACCTCAACTGACGGTTGAGAGAGTTTCTCAGCCGGCGGGACGTGGCAACATAATAGCCACGAAATTGACATTAATTTTGGCGGACAAAAACCAGAGAAATCCCGCCTAAATTACTATCAGTCACCTCAACAGTGTATTTGACGAAAATACCCTCCCTCATAACTTTTTACCGTATGTAAAATATTTTCTTTCACAAAAATTTACAGATCTAAAATTTCAGTTGATCATTCTGAAGAGATTAGTTCTATTGTTTCACAAAATTTCTTAGTTTTTTAAAAATATATTTGGTACATATGGCGCCAAAGAAATCATCCGCGGAAAAAGGTAATGGGGGAAACAAAAGCTATTTTTTTTAGGGTTTGTGGATTTTAATAGGTATATTTTTTTCAGATTTGATTCCGTTTCTTTCACTTTTTTTTGAAAAATTGGGACTATGGTCGCAAATAAGAGAGAGATTCGCAAACTTGAGATCATGAAAATTTATTTAAATTTATAAATTTTGTAACACAGCGACAAATGTCCAATTTTTTTTCTAGTTTTTTGATTTCCTTCTCTGTCTATTATGGTCGCAGTTGTTTGCATTAGCGTTGTAAATGTATGCGACCTTGGTCGTAACGTTTTAACAATTATTTATTTTTTTCATACCTTTCTGTCGACCTGGGTTGCAATTGTTTGAATTAGCGTTGTAGATGTATGCGACCTTGGTCGTAGCGTTTTAAAAATTATTTATTTTTTTCATACCCTTTCAGTCGACTTGGGTCGCAGTGTTTGAGTTAGCGTTGTAGATGTATGCGACCTTGATCGCAGTATATTAAACATCATTTATTTTCATTCCGATTTCTGATGACCTGGGTCGCAGTTGTTTAAATTTGCGTTGTACATGTATGCGACCTTAGTCGCAGTATATTAAACATCATTTGTTTTTCATTCCCTTTTCTGACGACCTGGGTCACAGTTGTTTAAATTTACGTTGTAGATGTATGCGATATTGGTCGCAGTGTTTTAAACAACATTTGTTTTTCATTCCATTTTCTGACGACCTGGGTCACAGTTGTTTCAATTTGCGTTGTAGATGTATGCGACCTTGGTCGCAGTGTTTTAAACATCTTTTGTTCTTCATTCCATTTTCTCTCGATCTGGGACGCAGTTGTTTCAATTTGCGTTGTAGATGTATGCGACCTTGGTCGCAGTGTTTTAAAAATTATTTGTTTTTCATTCCCTTTTAATTTTTAAATAAACATTAAACTAAAGTTTTTAATGTTTCTTAATCTATAGGTAAACAACAAGTGAAGGTTGGTCCTCTGAGATCGAGCCTAAAGCATATGTGCGAATTTATTAGGACATTCAAAAAGCACATTCAAGGCGATTTCATATATGCGATCGAGAAGACCCCATTTGGCCCAATCTTCATGGCCTTCTACAATGAGGAATTTGAAGGTGAAAAAGGTCTAAAATCAAACATAAGTGTACTGAGAATTTTAGACCAGTATGATAGGGATACAAGGACCTTTAGAATTGGGGGCAAACAAATTGAGTTAACAGTGGAGGATGTTGCCCTAACTTTTGGTCTACCTATCATTGGGGCGGATTTTATTATGAATAAGACGTGTACAATGAAGGACAGAGGGATTATAAAACATTATTTCCCTAATATAAAGAGGATCACAAAAGTATCTATTGAAGAAGCTTTGGATGATCTTCTAGTCAAGAAAAGGAGGAGTGAATTAGATGTGACCAAGGATGAATAGCTTGAGCAGCAAGTAACTTTAAATGAAATTATAAGAGACAGACAAAGACTTGCAGCTTAAGACTTTACGACAATAATCATCCTATATATGTCGGCCACTTTATTCTTTTCTGACAGTAAATGCACGGTGCCGTGGTATATTGTGAAACAGATTGCCAATATGCAGCTGATGAGGACAATATGCTGGGTTAAAGCTGTTTGGCAATTCCTGATTGAGTCAATGGACATCTTCAGGCACACCACGTACGAGCTGCAAGGATGTTCTTTGCAAATTATTGTAAGTATGAATATCAAATTTGACAAACATTGTATGAAATTTCCCGATATCTTGTGAATATTTGTGTAAACTAATTTAATTATGCATTTTGCAGTAATGGCTCTGTGAGAGGGCTCTTATTTTTGAGCCGAGGTCTGGTTTGGAGGACAAAACCCCACGCGCAATAAGATGGGATCTCCAAAACATTAGCAGAGCTCTGCTTGAAGTTGATCTAAATGAGCTTGACGCATATATCATAAGTTTTTAATATTAAATACCATATACTGTTGATTAAAATTTTATACATTAAATAGACTGCGACCTCGGTTGCAGTTCATTTTATGTGCAGTACAATTGTGTGCGACCATGGTCGCATTCTCTTGATAAATCGTTGTAAATAAACTGCGACCATGGTCGCAGTTATAATTATTCCATTGATTTGTGGTGCGACCATTGTCGCAGAGTTTAATTGTTTGTCTTATGTAATGCTTATAACTGCATCCTAGGTCGCAGTTCCTTGTTAACTATTCTAGTAAATGTTTCATTCATCTGCGGTACAACTATAAGATTTCTATATCGTTTTAAGTTTAATTTTTTTTCAGATTTTGTATCGAATGGCCAACATCTCTAATGATGAAAGAAATATGATTGGCCTTCCTGTTGAAGGAGAAGAGGAGGAGGAAGAAGAAGAGCAAGAACATACACATAATGAAGCTAAAATCCTGGCGGAAACGGAGCCATAAGCAGCCGAAATAGTTGAGGAACGAAGAGTGAGTAAGAACCAACTATTGTAGGTTATTTGCCACCACCACGGGATGAACAAGCTGAAGAAATTGAAGTTTTGAGGAATCAAAATCAGTACTTGAGAGAATATGTTTATAGTTAGAAAGAAAAATTGAAAAAATGGAGACTGAGAACAGACTCAAGGCTGAATTAAAGAAAAAAAGAAGAGACAGAAGAGAGAAGAAAAAATTAAAAAAGCAGCAGAGAAAATTAAAAGTGAAAGAAGAAGAAGAATAGCTGCTGAGAGCAGCTACTACTGCGGAGGAGAAGGAGAAGGAGAAGAGAAGGAGGGAAGAGGAGGAGAAGGAAAAGGAGGAGAGGAGGAGGGAAGAGGAGGGGCAGGAGAGGAGGAGAAGGAAGAGGAGGAGAAGGAAAAGGAGGAGAGGAGGAGGGAAGAGGAGGAGCAGGAGAAGAGGAGGAGGGGAGAGGAGACGAAGGAGAAGGATAAGAGGAGGAAAGAAGAGGAGGAGCAGGAAAAGAAGAAGAGGAGGAAGTTAGAGGAGGAGAAGAAGAGGCAGGATTCTAGGAAGAAAGAGGGGAAAGAGAGGAAGGAGAGGATGAAAGAAGAGGAGAGGAGAAGGAAGGGAGAAGAGGAGAAGAAGCAGAAAAGGATGAGGGAGCAGATGGAGAAGCAGGCAGAAGAGAAGAAGAAAAAAATTTGGAAGAGGAGGAAATCAAGGCTTCTGAATTTAAAGTAACTATTGCTGGGGAAGATGTTCTCAGTTTTTCTTTAAATATAACTCAACAGATGCTTGAACTCCAAAAAGATTGAGCTTCTGAAGAAAAATTCAAGAACAGACTCCGGCTCAGAAGCAATCTTAAAAAGAAAAGTTTTGGATTACTCTAAAGGAACGATAGAAAGGGGAGTCAAAGAACGCAAGCGCGCTGAAAGAGATCGCGATGACTCCAACTTTGTTTATCCAAAACAGAGAAAGAAAATTAATGAACATCCTCTTCCACAGCCTAGGCTCAGACTTCTGCCACTGGTTTCGGCAACGAACAGATTTCTGACACTCAGCCAAAAATCAGGGAATTAACTGAAACCACAGCATACAGAATTCTGCAGCCACATCAACAAGCTTTCATAAAAAATTTCTTGGATAAGGCCTTCTCTGAGTAAGTTAATTAATTTTATTTTAAATCATATAAAAAACTATTAGATATTTATATAAGAACAATGTAATTCTTAACTTTGTTTTGAATATCTTGCAGTTCTACTGCATATCAGGATACCGACAACGGAATCATTGTTGCGAAAAATGACATTGAGGACCTGATGTTCAGTAGAGATTTAGATGGCAATATAATTCATTTCTACATGAAGCATCTAGAGAAAAGAGGAGGATTAAAAAGTATATTCTTTCGGTGCGAAGCTATGGTAAACATCTATTTTCTTCTTTACGGTTAATTGAAATATCAATGTCCTAATTAATTTAGTGAATTAAATTTTTGAACGTTAAATATTCTACTAGTAGTCTTTACTGCTGATAAAACAAATTGAATGTATTGCGACCTAGGTCGCAGTCGATGATTTTATTAATCCCCACGAATATCAGTTTAGTAATGAAAGCTGCGACCTTGGTCACAGTTGCTGGCGACAGTCTTAATCAATAATAACATTACGACCTTGGTCGCAATGCATATTAATATAAAAGACGGGGTTGCTAAGAAATGCTTAAAAATTAAACATGGATACCGGTGATGGCGATCAAGGTCGCAGCGTAAAGTATATTAACCAAAAAACACTGCGACCAAGATCAAAGTCTGTTGTCTTGTCATAATAACATCTAATTTTCACAATATTTTTTATACTTTGAATTCATTTTGAATTTTATTTTTTTTGTTGTTCACAACACGGTGTTGTATCTAAAAGTAGAGATCTTGAAGATTATTTCATCAAGTAGTTGTTGAAAAACTGGACAATTGATGTGCAGTACATGTTCTTCCCGATCAATCACAAACACAGTGCCAACGATCTCGGATTTCACTGGACCTTGTTGGTATTTGATTGCCATACACAAGAGTGGATTTTTTACAACTCTTTGGTCCCAGCTGAAAAATCAAGTAGTACATTAAAGCTTTATCAAATAGATGCAAGAATAATGCTGAGTTGAATTTTAATATTTCGATTACTGAATACTTGCATTTAATTTGATTAATATTGATATTTTTTTATTGACATTGCAGAAAGAAAGATTATTACAGATTTTTGAAATTGATTTCAATAAATTAATGAAAAAACATATATAAAATACGCAAGATTCCCCCAACAAGCAAACAGGTAAATTTTTTTTGTGACGTTTACCTATCATATTTTCTATTTTTTTTAGTACAGAAATCTAATTTCATTTAATGATTACTCTGTATAATTTTCAGTGTTGATTGCGCTGTATATGTATGCAAGTACATGGAAAGTATAGCATTTGGTAGTCCATCAGCTATTGATACTGTGACGACTGCCGATGTACAGAGACTAAGAAGCGAGCTTGCATACATGATATTCGCAGATAGAGAGAAAAGTTAGGATGAAGAAACAGAAATTATAAGAAGGATGGTATTTGAAGACTGACAGTTGACAATTCATTGATGTACCTCAATTTTTATTTATAAATGTAAAAATAAATGTAAAATTAATCCGTTTGTTTTATTAATTTAATTTATAAACATTTTTATACATTTATTTATTATAAAATCCATTGAGATTTCTTTATTTCCAATATACTGCTGTTACACAGTGCAATTTACTAATTCGTATTGATATTAGAAACAAACATGAGTTCAGAAGTTGTACTGCGACCAAAGTCGCAGTCATGACCTATTTGAGTTACATCATTTCCTTATATTGCGATACTTTAATCGAGACAGCGATCGCGGTCGCAGTTACTGAATCATTTATTAGATCCCAATGCGACTGTGGTCGCATTGTCATAATCGAGAGACCAAAGTTTTTGTACACATAGCCCTTTATATATGTTTTAATTTAATTAACTTTATTAATTTATGTTATCGTAAACATAATCCTCCCTGCATTTTTCTACCATAAGATATTAAAACAATAATAATCTTCACGTGTTCAAAGTACAAAGTAACTTGATGTAAGACTGTATTAACTTTTTAACTGTTTTCGAGAACTGAACCGTCACCTGGAAAGTATACAATTTATGGGAAAAGGCAGAAAATAAATTTGGGACTTGTTCACGTCGTCTGAGAGCTTAAACCTTTTGGAATTCCAGGATTAAAAATATATAAAGGGTCATCATTACAGGATTGCAAACAGACTAAATAGGTTTTGCTCAAATTCGTTTCTTTCAATATTCGGAAACAGATTCAAAATGTCTTCTCCACCGTCTTCACCGAAAAGAAGCCAATCATCTAATGATAATTGGATGTATAGTTCTGAATCGATCTCTCGCTATGGGTCAGAGGATGAGCTTGATACAGACGACCGTTCTGAGAGTTCATTGATGAACCAAAATACTGCCATGAAGAGGAAGAAAGCGAAGAGGAGATTGTTGGTAAAGAGGTGGAAGAGACGGAAAGCGATATGGAAGACGAATACAGTCATAATATTGAGGACGAATCTGATTATGATGGCGATGACGAGAACGAGTAGATTAGAACTTTAAAATTTGTATTTCAATTTTTTATAAATATATAAGCCTGTTTTCTAATGTTAATTGTGTGAATTATATTTTTATTACTTAATCTTGGTTGAACTGCTGTACCTTTGTCACTAATTTTATTCATGTGGTAAACGCAACATGGAACTACGGTGCCAAGTTGTAAACCAGAAAGTGTCAAAGTTCTAAGTTCATTGACAAATATGAACTGCGATCATGGTCGTAGTGTTACTTTATGTTCAGTGGACTAAAGCACAACATAGGGCGAAAATGTCAAAATGGATGTTAAAATTAAAAAAAAGGATACGCTGCGACTATTGTCGCAGTAAAATATATATATATATATATATATATATATATATATATATATATATATATATATATATATATCGTCAGCCAAGTACGACTCTGGTCGCAGTCATGAAACTGCTGTAGACATCCAGACAGAACATTCAAATGGGCAAATATGAACATGCGATCATGGTCGCAATGTTACATTATGTTCAGTGGACTAAAGCACAACATATGGCAAATTTTCGAAATGGATGTTAAAATTAAATGAAAAAGGAAACGCTGCGACTATTGTCGAAGACAGAAAAAAATAACGTCAGCCAACTGCGACTATGGTCGCAGTCATGGAACTGTTGTAGACAACGAGAAAGTCAATATTCAAATGGGCAAATATGAATGCGACCATGGTCGCAGTGTTACTTTATGTTCAGTGGAATAAAGAAGAACATAGGGTAAAATTGTCGAAATTATATTTGAGCGGAAAATTTCAACTATATTCAAATGTTATAATAATATACCAAGAGACGGGGGCAATTTTAAAAGCAACAAACCAATTTTCCCTGCATAGAAGCACTGCGATCACGGTCGCCATTATCCCCATACACTGCTTATATTTGCGACCAAAGTCGCTGTCTACGTTAAAGTAACTAGAAGGTAAACTTACAGGCCAAGTTTGTAACAGTGAAACTCTAAAGTACAACTACTTACAAAAAAGTACAGTAGGTGTGAAAAATAATATTAAAATCTGCTTATAATGACACGCCAGTGGCAACATGCGACATGAATCTCTCTGCGCTGTGCGACCCTGGTCGTAGTTCATGACTGAAGCTGTCAAAATGAACACTTTATTCCTTCTAGGTAGACACAACATGAACCTACTTCTCCTGCCATTAAAAAGGAAAATTAAGAATTTTAAACATAAATCATTAGAAAGAACTGTATAACAGTTTTAATTTAATACCAGTAATGGACAACCAGTCCTGTAATGGCCCAGCTCTTGACAGTTTTCACATCTTCGATGCTTCACTTCCTTCTGATATAGAGAATCTTCAAAACCAGACTTAAGCCTGGATGTAGCTCTAGGCCTCCCCTTGGTTGGTACAGGACCAATTAGATTGCGTATATTCAATTCTTCATCATCTCGCAGAACGACGACGGATCCACTGAAACTAATAGTAGTTTTAGACTGTGATGACTGATAATTTACTGACATGACTTTGTATTCACTAGTGGTTTCTTCAGCAAATCTTTCCAAAACTGCGTCCAACTTTGTAACACCCTGATCCCCGGTGTACGTATCACCGTATCTGTGTGCGATACGACGTACAAATTTGATTTGACCTCTGTAGTATTCCGATTGACCTGATTTCAGTTTCAAAAATCATTTCCTAATATTATAGATTTTTTAGGATTTTCTGGAATTTTTCTGGAGTATTTTGGAAAATCTCCGTTGTCGGTGTCGACCGATACCGATAACCAGCCTTCCGATTTTTATTTCACAAACGAAGTAGAATTTTGAGAATCGGCTTTCACCGTATGTCTTAGAATCTCATGAGCTACGTTTGGGTATTTTTGGGGATTTTTCTGAATTTATCGAAAATCCGGCCAAACCGGTGTCGTCCGTATCGGCGAGACACTCCGGTATTTTTAATTTGCAAACCGGATTGAATTTCTTCAAACTGTCTTCATATTACGTCTCAGCGTAATATTTTCTATTTTCTGTAATTTTTGGGCACCGTTCGGGACAAGTCGAATTTTAGGCCGCATTAAATAATCTTATTTTATTAATTTTAATTTCTTTTCTTTTCTTTTCTTTCCTTTCTTTCTCTTCTTCTTCCAGCGAATTCTCCCCCACCGCCCTACTGTTCATCCACCACCTCTCTCTCTCTCTCCCTTTTAAATCTCTAATCCTCTCTCTCTCCTCTAATCTCTCTCTCACTCTCCCACATCCTCTCTCTCTCATTAGGGAGATTAATCAAACTCTCTCTCTCTTTCTCTATTCCTTTCCCTCTCTCTCTCTCTCTCATCTTCTCCCTCACTCTGGTGGGCGGCGGCGGCACGCCGGAGGCCGCCCGGCCAGGCCGGCGGTGCCGGAGGCCGGCCAGGCCAGCCGGCGGCAAGGGAGGCCGGCCAGCGCCGGCCAAGTGCTAGAGGGAGGGGAGGGGGACACAGCCCCCCTATTTTCTTCCCCTCCCACTCTTGCGGGTGGGCCCCGGCGGCCGTTGGGCACCGGACCGGCGCCGGGGTGGCGCCGGCGCCGGCGGGGCAGCGGCGCCGGCGGCGGGTGCGTGCTGGGGCGGCCGCGCGCGGGCGGCGCCCGCGCCTGGGCGGCGGCAGCAGCAGCCATATGGCTGCTGCTGGCTTCGTTGAGAAGAGAAATGGGTTTGGGTTCGGGTTCAACCCAAACCCGACCCGTTTACACCCGGACCCGACCCATTAAAGGTAAAATTGCATGTAAGCCCCTGTAAGATTTTAAATTACTTTTAGGCCCTTGTAAAATTACAAATAACCCCCTGAATAATTTCTATTATTACGTAACTAACCTTTTCTCTCGGTTTTAGGTATTCGGGCGATATCGGGAGCATCCGGACTCCGATTGAGGCGATTCTGGATCCGTTGCGATCGTGGGAACGAGAGCTACAATCCTGTAGCCAGTTTGTGAGTGTTTTTCTTTTCTAAATTATATTTTATCATGTTTAGTGAAATTGATTGATAGATCTTGATTAGGGATAAAAGACGGTAACTAATAAATATTAACTAGTAATTATTGGACACTCATTGAATAGGAATAACCACTACTATTGTACTAGTGATGTAATAATAACAAACACTGCCATAGACAACTCGGACACAGATATCATGACTGTACCGCCACTGACCCACGGACCACTAGGTCACCATGTTAGTGGATACGATCACTTCATGTAATAGCTCACAGTTAAATAACTATCGTCACATGTATACTGATTCACGATACTTGACGACACTACACTGTCACTAGACATGACTGCTAGACACCATTAGTACATACACTGATATCCTCCTTACACGGATACCGTAGTTCACTGGATATGGTATGATACACTGACCACTATTATTACCACTATCACATATAGATATGACACGGATTCTTGCTACACATATAACTTCCACTAGTAAACAGATAGACCAATGCACGGACTACCACATTTCATATTATGTCATGTTTACATATTACTGTTACACCTGCATGTCATGTTTACATATTACTGTTACACTTGCATGTCATGTTTACATATTATTGTTACATTTGCATGTCATGTTTCCATATCACTGTTACACCGGCATCTTATGTTTACATATCACTGTTATACATGCATGTTATGTTTCCATCGCCCTGTTACCAGTGCATGTATGCTTTCTCTATTACTGTTATAGGAATCCCCATTCATATTACATGTATTCTTGTGCCATGTTACCGTATTCATGTTATATGATTGTTTCATGTTACTGATATGGATATTCCCGATACTAGACATGATATGGATATTCCCGTTACTGGACATAATTGCTGTTGATATGCGATGTGTGGAACTAAGTGCCACGTGGATCCAAGCCACGGGGGCCACCTCTAGAATCCCACATCTATTGTTCCCGTTTCCCGTTATATTGTGCCCGTTTCCTGTTATATTGTGCTATGCTATCAACAGAGCTCAGGTCCAGTAATCATGTTACCCGTACCATGTACTATAATTGTTCTTATTACATTGTATACTTGACATATCACATATCAGATCATAAAGATAACTTGGGTATGGGGGAGACTTGACGGTTGACTAGATCTTATCGGGTGGATGTACTGGATCCATATTGAGGTCCCACTGCAGGGGACCGGGTAGTGCTGGCTACCATCTGTTACTCATGTTACATGTTACAGCTCTAGCGGGCTGGCCCTGGTCTCAGCAGCCAGGGATCTGTTTAAGGCCGTGATCCCGGGTATGCACGGGATACATGCACCCGATAAGAACTCCTCGACCATGGGTTTCCAATTAACATAATAAAACAATATACACAATAGTGACGTCGGGAACACTTGTTATTTGGTTACTCTCTCGTTTGGATAATGGGACCCGTAGGCCATGTCCGGATGGGTTCGACTGGAGTGCGGGCTTCAGTATGAACCGCCAGTGGTATGGGACACTGGAAGAGAGTAATTAAAATACCAGTGGTACTGATCGCTACTATTGTATAAATGACATGACTTTGACATGACCTGCCTGCTACATGTTTAGTTGTACTTGTTACTGTTCCTGATCATTTATCTGCTATCATGTGACATGTATACATTGCTATTGTTCCTGTTTCCTGTTACACTTTCTTTAGTGCCCTACTACCCATGTACATATATACTTTGTTACATTACCTGGTATATGTTACACTGTATGTAGTGGCATACTATACATATTCTGCATTGCATATATTACAGACATATGCTCATTTGCATGTTCACCTTTATCACGTCACCACTATCATATTCATGTCTATTACGTCACCACTAGACAACATTAGTTATTACATAAACTGGACACGACTATAGATATGACCTGATGATAACCGGCTAGGTAGTGATGGTATTAAAAGATGACTTGTTTATGTATTTTCACTGCTTTCATGTTTATATATCCTTATTATATGGTATCACTAGTCCAACCTCACGTACTATATATTATTATCGTGCTTGTATTTGAAATCACCTAGAGGGGGGGTGAATAGGTGATGGCTATATGAATTATGGCAATTTTGCGGAATTAAAACTTTCACACAAAAATAGCACAAATAAAGACTTGCAATAAATACAACAATTAAGGTGCAAGAATTAAAAGGAGTAGAGTTAGAGAAAATTGATCAAACGCAAACGCAAGGATGTGTTTCCGAGGTTCGAGCCACGCTCTACGTCCCCGCCTTCACACTTGAAGGATTTGCACTACTATCGTTGATCCCACCGGATCGCCAATACAAGGACACACTTGTCCCTTACACTTGTGATGCCGCAACACCACCCGAAGCTCACTAGCTCCCTTGAGGCCGATGCCTCTACAACTTCACTCCAAGAAGAAATGAGTGATCACACTTGATCACTTTACAAAAGCTCACTTGCACAATCCTAGAACCAAATATGTAGATGTAAAGCTTGGGATTGTGGTGTGCAAAATCTAGAGAGAAGGTAGAGAGTAGGCCACAAGTTGGGTGTTGGAAATTTAGGCTTTGGAAAATCTTTTATGAAGGAAAGCTTTGAAAATCTTTGTAAAACTCTTATGAAATTTTTTGCAATAGTTGTCTAATCAATATGAGGTGACCCTCTATTTATAGGGGTCAAAAACAGCCTCAAAAACTCGTTGGAGACAAATCCCAAAAAGAAAAGCAGTCAGAAAAACTAGCTGTTGGACCTGTCAGAACTTTTGACAGAGTCCGGTCGACCGGGTCGGTCGACCGCCAACGGTCAAAAATATGACCGTTGGGGCTCACCGGTCGACCGGGTCGGTCGACCGAAAACTCCCGTAAACGTAAATGAACTTCGGTCGACCGGGTCGGTCGACTGATATAGACGTGCACAGTATTGTGCACATCGGTCGACCGGGCCGGTCGACCGGTCACTGTAAGTTCTGAAAAAAAACAGAACTTCCAGAACCAGAAAATCTAGGTTTTGGTTTTGGGTTTTGGGTAAGATTTTGGAACTTGTAAAAACATGAAGTATAAGCATGTGTCATACTTCAAACATGTTAAAAATAGTTTGATAAAATTCTTTTGAAAACAAACTTGTTTTTCAATGAAAATGTTTTTTCCAAAAACTATTGTTTTTCTAAAACGCGTATTTTCAAATATGTTCTCTCTTAAAAACTAAGTTAGAAATGGAATTGAAAAACCTTTTGAAGCCTAACTGAAATGTGTGTGTGTGATGATCCCATAGCTCTACTTCTAATATCTAGTTTTGACAAAATGTCTAAAATAAAAATACAATTACAAATTTTGTTTTTCTTTGTCGTTTTGATCTTGTCTTGATCTTCACTTCATCATCTTGATCCCAAAGCATCCTAGTTGTGCGTAGCTTGGGAATCTTCATTTTAGCGGCGTCCAAAACTTGTGAGTCTTTTAGCGGAGCCGTCAAAACAACCTGTTAAATAACCTGAAATATTCTGAAATAAAACATGTTAAATACATAACTAAATATGTTTTGTTATCATCAAAATAACTGGGATAATGGCCTTTGGGCCAACAATCTCCCCCTTTTTGATGATGGCAAAACATATGTAGTTATCACAAAATATTTTGGGTAGAGACTTCAAATGAAGCTCCCCCTCAACACAAGCATATATATAAAGATCATACTCAGGCATATTATCATAAATCATAATCATAAACATTTTATTTCCATGCCAACAAAAGATGCCAAGTACTCATGTCATATCATAGATGAAGGAAAAAGTTTCATACATGACATAAACACATAACCATATCCATGTCCACAACACAAAATAAAAATACATGACAAAGCAAAAGATGTCCAACACAAAATATCCAACTACAAGTACAAGCCAAAATAACAAAGTGTCACAAAATAGTCTCTCTCAAAATAACTCTCCCCCTTTTTGACATCATCAAAAAGAGAGATCACTCATCATCATCTCCAGCTCCCTCATCAGCCGTCTGCTCTTCGTCACCAGCGTCTTCGCCTGAGGAAATGACCTCATCTGGGTCAATGCCATCGACTCTGGTCGCGGTGGTGGAACTGAAGCACGAGCTCTGGGAGGGAATGGAGGACCGGTAGACGGAAGACGACAAGCAGTCGCAGTACGATCAGGAACGGTCATGGAAAACTGTGCAAAGAGAGCCTGAAACTGGACATCCACGAACCTCATGGAGTCAGCAAAGTATGACATGTCGTTCCTGACCTCTGCCCGAAAAGCAGCTTCCTGAGCGTCACGAGCATCCATCTCCGCACGAACCAGGCCTGGTGCGCCTCGATCTGAGTGCGGACCTCCGAAGAAAGAAGAGCTAGGAACTCAGGAGGAAATGCAGGTGCTGCAGAAGAAGAAGATCCTGGTGCTGAAGATGAGCCAGGACCAGCAGGAGGATGAGGTGGTTGCACAGGAGCGTGTCTACGCAGCTGTGCTTCCATCATCTTCAGGACGACTCCATTGATGTTTGTCAGGGGGCTTGAAGGAGTTTCGGCTGAAAGATCAAAGTCAAGAGCTCGAAGAAGATGGGTAATAAGCATGCCGTAGGGCAAACTTCTACCCGCAGTACGGATTTGATCAGAGGCCATATGAGAAGCAATAACTCTAGGAAAGTTGACCTTAATCCCTTTAAGCAGACAATAGATAATCAAGGGGACACAACCCCTAGCATGGCTATACTCGCCATGTTTGGGGACAATGTTGAAAAAGATAATCTTGGCAAGGACTTGAGATTGAAGAGTGTATCGACTCACTACCTCATTCCTAACTAAGCCGGGGTTGTCATCCCCGTGAATCAGGGTAGAGGCGGTGAGTGAGGACTCACCCTCAGGAAATTCGAAATCATGTAAATCATGAGAATACACATCTGCTCCGCCAGTGGAGAGATGCAGAATCCTAGCAAACCGACCGATAGAGAGGTCGATTTCCCTACCTAGAACTCTAGATGTGATCCGGTTACCATCAAATTCATAGTTGGCATAGAAGTAAGGAACAAGGGAAGTGTATACTTGTTCCTTAATGGTCAAGAACTCAACTAGATTATTATTTTGCAGGATTTGAGGGATGTCTAGGTGTTCAAAATCCTGAATGGTAACAAATCTCCCTGAATTGATATTTCTAGTGGAGAGGTGGGAGTATCTATCTTCAGCTAGATCATTTCTAAAGGGCCGTACGGGTCTAGGACCCTGAGATGAGGGTTGGGCAATACCTTCCCTTTCTCAGTACGAGATCTCTTAGGCATGATGAATAAAAATTTTATTTTTAGGTGAAATCAAGATTATGGCACGATCTAGAAGCTAAGCAACCTAAAATAGTGACAAAGGAATAGAGATATCTAAGCTAGAAGTGAAGATTCACAATAAAAATTAGATTTTTACCTTGATGAAAATTCTGAAACCCTAACTGAAAAATCCTGAAATTCTTCGAATCCGGTGGTTGAAAGTTGTTGAAATAGAAGATCTGAAGGAGGAATGAAGGATTTGAGATGGGTTTTAAAAGGATTTGGATTTGATTGAAGGATTTGAGAGAAATCAAATTTTGGGGAAAATAGGTGTTCTTCCGGTTGCTGAGTGAAATGAGAGAGAGAGAGAGAGAAATGAAAATATATAGCAGGTTTGGGCAAAAACACGACGATCGGTCGACCGGTCGGTCGGTCGACCGATTCCAACAGAGAGCTCTGTAAGTGATATCGGTCGACCGGGTCAGTCGACCGAAATATCCCGAGACCACAGCAGGCCAGCATCGGTCGACCGGAATTCCGGTCGGTCGACCGGTAGCACACAAAAAAAATAAAAATTTTTCTCTCAGGCAGAGTCGGTCGACCGGGGTGTTAGGGTCGGTCGACCGGCTTTGCCTGAAAGTCTGCTAACAGCAAATAGCCCAAAAAAAAAAAAATTTAAGTAATTTTGTAGCCTAAAATAGGTATGACAAATTAGACATTTAAGAGTACATCAACAGTTTTTAAATCTTTATAAAGTCTTTACAAACATCAAAATACATGCAATCCAATTTTAATTTTATTTTCATATTTAAACAAAGATTTTAAAGATGTTGAAGCCGAATACCCAGTGACGGGTTCTGAACTTCATCCTCTTGATTCCTCTTGAATGAGTTGAGGTGCGCAATTGCCATCTTTAAGGTATTTGCTTAAATAGAAAATTTTACAAATGTTTAATTTTTATTTATGAAAATATTGTGTATATGTATATAAGTATATGTTCACAAATACTAAACTATACATGTGGACATGTGATGAACAAGGCATGAAACAAAGATATAAAAGTTAACACAAGGCACATATACATCATGATAGAAAGGTAGTTCTATACAAGCATATATAAATAGAATACAAAAGCAAACTATCAATTCTATACATATGTATACATGTCAAAAAAAAATCAAATTGAACATGGCATATACAATCAAGTTAGAGTTGCAAGTTTATACTAATCATGTATCAATGAAGCATAAAACTAAACTAGCAATCCTATAACAATTGTATATACAAAATTAAAAACTCTTAAATGGAGATGTTACCAATTTACGGGCAATCTCCAAAATTAGGTGCCTCCACGATAGCGATGCAATCTTGATGTGTTCTTTAAGTTTTGTTGCATCCACCACCCGGGCACCGTTTCCTCCTAAGTCTTGGAGGATGTAGATCCACCTATACCTGTTTCATTTGAAATCGGTGGCTCTTTTGGTACCCAAATCTTAGTGGGTCCTTTGGAGTTAGATCCGGGGCGAACCCAAACAAATTTATTTTAACATTGTTCTTAGCATAACAAAATTTTCTAAATGGCCTTTGCGGCCACAATGTGTGCAAATATAAATTCTACCACTATTGTACATGAATGCATGCTTATGAGTGTGTGCGTGTTTCCGTGCATGTGTATGTGTATGTTGTGCATGTTTCCCTTGGGGGGCTCCCTTAGGAAATTTAGATGCTATCTTTTTCAAATCAAATGCATAGCTTTTTAAATTTGAGTCCAAAACTTCAACACGTTTTTGGATCTCAACAAAATCATTTTTATCAATTGAAACCATGGGAGTTTTCCCTTTACTAGCTAGTTTATATTTTTCAAAATCATTTTTCAATTTATCAAATGAACTAGATAAGGCATTTTTCTCATTTACTACTAATTCAAATTTATTCTTTAAAACATCATTTTCCCTTTTTAACTTTTTATTATGAGATTGCGAAATCTCATATCTATGTTGTAATTCCTCAAAGAAACGTGCTAGTTCATCCATGGTGAGGTCATCATCATCAAGGGTGTTATCAAATGTTACCTTAGAAGCGTCGTCTCCTTGTGCCATGAAACACATGTTCGCGGCGTCGTGCTCCTCTTCGGATTCCGACTCCGAATCATCCCATGTAGCGGCCAAGGCTTTCTTCTTTCTTTGCCCATTCTTGGATGTGGTTGCTTGTAGAGCGGGGCAATCGGCAATTAGGTGACCGATCTTCTTGCAATGAAAGCAAGGACCGGGTTCATCTCTTTTCTTCTCGTACCTTCCTTGAGGCTTCCCTCTTCGGAAGTTACTTTGCCGTCCTTTCTTGTAGAACATCTTGCCCACCTTCCGGATGAGCATGGCGAAATCCTCATCGCAATCCTCCGATGAGTCATCCTCTTCGTGTATGGTAGGAGCGGCTTTGAAGGCAATGGTCTTCTTCTTTGGTGCCTCCCTTTCTTCTCTAACTTTCATCTCCATCTCATGCGTCTTGAGATTTCCGATGAAGCCGGAGAAGTCCATCTCCTCTTTGTCGTTTAGCTCCTTGAGGGTTGTCGCCTTGACTTCCCAAGCTTTGGGAAGAGCTCTAATCACCTTCCTTATCTTTGATCATTATCAATCTTGTCACCTAAGGAAGAAAGAGCATTAGTTATTTTTGTAAAACGGGTGAGCATGTCATCAATGCTCTCATTATCAAACATATAGAAGTTCTCATATTGAGAACGTAGCAAGTCAACTTTGGCTCTCTTGACTTGAGACGTTCCTCATGAGTCACAATGAGTATGTTCCAAACCTCAAATGCGGATTTACAATTTATTATGCGTGCAAGGTCATCTTCATTCAATGCTTGGGTCAATGCATATTGTGCCCTAGCATTAGCCTCATAGTCTTTGGAAGTATCCTCGGACCATGTGCTCTCATCACTAGTGGGTTCTATAAAATCTTTGGTAATGGCCCTAGCTACCCTAACTCCTAGGGATTTAAGGAAGAGATTCATTTTCACCTTCCAAATGGGGAAGTTTAAACCATCAAACTTGGGTGGGGATTTAATGCTAGAAAAGTCCATGGATGCCATGAATGCACAAGCAAATGTAAATGCAACACAAATGAATATAGCCAAATATGGATCTCCCTAAGGTTGTTAGACCTAAGTTGTAGGGTTAGGCTCTGATACCAATTGAAATCACCTAGAGGGGGGGGGGTGAATAGGTGATGGCTATATGAATTATGGCAATTTTGCGGAATTAAAACTTTCACACAAAAATAGCACAAATAAAGACTTGCAATAAATACAACAATTAAGGTGCAAGAATTAAAAGGAGTAGAGTTAGAGAAAATTGATCAAACGCAAACGCAAGGATGTGTTTCCGAGGTTCGAGCCACGCTTACGTCCCCGCCTTCACACTTGAAGGATTTGCACTACTATCGTTGATCCCACCGGATCGCCAATACAAGGACACACTTGTCCCTTACACTTGTGATGCCGCAACACCACCCGAAGCTCACTAGCTCCCTTGAGGCCGATGCCTCTACAACTTCACTCCAAGAAGAAATGAGTGATCACACTTGATCACTTTACAAAAGCTCACTTGCACAATCCTAGAACCAAATATGTAGATGTAAAGCTTGGGATTGTGGTGTGCAAAATCTAGAGAGAAGGTAGAGAGTAGGCCACAAGTTGGGTGTTGGAAATTTAGGCTTTGGAAATCTTTTATGAAGGAAAGCTTTGAAAATCTTTGTAAAACTCTTATGAAATTTTTTGCAATAGTTGTCTAATCAATATGAGGTGACCCTCTATTTATAGGGGTCAAAAACAGCC
The DNA here is from genome assembly GCA_038442645.1 of Agave tequilana. Classification (NCBI taxonomy): domain Eukaryota; kingdom Viridiplantae; phylum Streptophyta; class Magnoliopsida; order Asparagales; family Asparagaceae; genus Agave; species Agave tequilana. The sequence goes on along the minus strand of JAVJIF010010548.1, from coordinate 13,028 downwards.
TCAAAAACTCGTTGGAGACAAATCCCAAAAAGAAAAGCAGTCAGAAAAACTAGCTGTTGGACCTGTCAGAACTTTTGACAGAGTCCGGTCGACCGGGTCGGTCGACCGCCAACGGTCAAAAATATGACCGTTGGGGCTCACCGGTCGACCGGGTCGGTCGACCGAAAACTCCCGTAAACGTAAATGAACTTCGGTCGACGGGTCGGTCGACTGATATAGACGTGCACAGTATTGTGCACATCGGTCGACCGGGCCGGTCGACCGGTCACTGTAAGTTCTGAAAAAAATAGAACTTCCAGAACCAGAAAATCTAGGTTTTGATTTTGGGTTTTGGGTAAGATTTTGGAACTTGTAAAAACATGAAGTATAAGCATGTGTCATACTTCAAACATGTTAAAAATAGTTTGATAAAATTCTTTTGAAAACAAACTTGTTTTCAATGAAAATATTTTTCCAAAAACTATTGTTTTTCTAAAACGCGTATTTTCAAATATGTTCTCTCTTAAAAACTAAGTTAGAAATGGAATTGAAAAACCTTTTTGAAGCCTAACTGAAATGTGTGTGTGTGATGATCCCATAGCTCTACTTCTAATATCTAGTTTTGACAAAATGTCTAAATAAAAATACAATTACAAATTTTGTTTTTCTTTGTCGTTTTGATCTTGTCTTGATCTTCACTTCATCATCTTGATCCCAAAGCATCCTAGTTGTGCGTAGCTGGGAATCTTCATTTTAGCGGCGTCCAAAACTTGTGAGTCTTTTAGCGGAGCCGTCAAAAACAACCTGTTAAATAACCTGAAATATTCTGAAATAAAACATGTTAAATACATAACTAAATATGTTTTGTTATCATCAAAATAACTGGGATAATGGCCTTTGGGCCAACAGTATTACTATTGTATATATTACTGCCTCCTTCATTTTACCACTCACTAGGTCGCTTTCTGACGACCCTGGGTTTGCATGCCCAGATTGGAGATCCGTGTACCGTAGTATCCGAGAGTACCATGAGTCATATCGGAGCTTCCTCATCGGGACTATTCCTAGGTATTTTAGTATTTTATTTCCGTTATCTTGTTTGTCTTCATCTTTCATATCTGTTATGATTACTGACCCTCTACTGCAGGTATTCTTGTACTTATATCATGCTGGACCCCAGGTATTTATGGAGGTTATTTATTGTACTGAGACTTAACGTACGCGTGAGCGTGTTTACACCTCGCGTATGTACGTCGCCATAACGTCCCCGTACCTGCGGGATCGGGGCGTTACATAGTGGTATCAGAGCCTAGGTTCACACCTGGTGTGGGTAACCACCTGGGTCAATCCTCGGGCTCATACCAACAGTACAGTCAGGTTCAGATTAACTGATCTGTATCTGAATTTGGGCATTCCAGCAACGAGTACAAGAATACCATGACCTTGACAAATCATTCCTTGACTTGTTTGTATTCCTTCCTTCCTTCCTTTCAGTTGGCAACCATAACATCCGATTTCCTTCTCGCTTTCCTCCCGAGGTCCTTATTAGATAGCAGAGTGCGCAGCGGAAGTGTCGTGGACCCATAACTTTTAGGCTTTGGGGTTAGCAATATTGTTCTCACACCTGATTGAAATTGCGAGGACGCAATTTTTGTAAGGTGGGGAGAAATGTAACACCCTGATCCCCGGTGTACGTATCACCGTATCTGTGCGCGATACGACGTACAAATTTGATTTGACCTCTGTAGTATTCCGATTGACCTGATTTCAGTTTCAAAAATCATTTCCTAATATTATAGATTTTTTAGGATTTTCTGGAATTTTTCTGGAGTATTTTGGAAAATCTCCGTTGTCGGTGTCGACCGATACCGATAACCAGCCTTCCGATTTTTATTTCACAAACAAAGTAGAATTTTGAGAATCGGCTTTCACCGTATGTCTTAGAATCTCATGAGCTACGTTTGGGTATTTTTGGGGATTTTTCTGAATTTATCGAAAATCCGGCCAAACCGGTGTCGTCCGCATCGGCGGGACACTCCGGTATTTTTAATTTGCAAACCGGATTGAATTTCTTCAAACTGTCTTCATATTACGTCTCAGCGTAATATTTTCTATTTTCTGTAATTTTGGGCACCGTTCGGGACAAGTCGAATTTTAGGCCGCATTAAATAATCTTATTTTATTAATTTTAATTTCTTTTCTTTTTCTTTTCTTTCCTTTCTTTCTCTTCTTCCTTCCAGCGAATTCTCCCCACCGCCCTACTGTTCATCCACCACCTCTCTCTCTCTCTCTCCCTTTTAAATCTCTAATCCTCTCTCTCTCCTCTAATCTCTCTCTCACTCTCCCACATCCTCTCTCTCTCATTAGGGAGATTAATCAAACTCTCTCTCTCTTTCTCTATTCCTTTCCCTCTCTCTCTCTCTCTCATCTTCTCCCTCACTCTGGTGGGCGGGCGGCGGCACGCCGGAGGCCGCCCGGCCAGGCCGGCGGTGCCGGAGGCCGGCCAGGCCAGCCGGCGGCAAGGGAGGCCGGCCAGCGCCGGCCAAGTGCTAGAGGGAGGGGAGGGGGACACAGCCCCCCTATTTTCTTCCCCTCCCACTCTTGCGGGTGGGCCCCGGCGGCCGTTGGGCACCGGACCGGCGCCGGGGTGGCGCCGGCGCCGGCGGGGGCAGCGGGCCGGCGGCGGCGGGTGCGTGCTGGGGCGGCCGCGCGCGGGCGGCGCCCGCGCCTGGGCGGCGGCAGCAGCAGCCATATGGCTGCTGCTGGCTTCGTTGAGAAGAGAAATGGGTTTGGGTTCGGGTTCAACCCAAACCCGACCCGTTTACACCCGGACCCGACCCATTAAAGGTAAAATTGCATGTAAGCCCCTGTAAGATTTTAAATTACTTTTAGGCCTTGTAAAATTACAAATAACCCCCTGAATAATTTCTATTATTACGTAACTAACCTTTTCTCTCGGTTTTAGGTATTCGGGCGATATCGGGAGCATCCGGACTCCGATTGAGGCGATTCTGGATCCGTTGCGATCGTGGGAACGAGAGCTACAATCCTGTAGCCAGTTTGTGAGTGTTTTTCTTTTCTAAATTATATTTTATCATGTTTAGTGAAATTGATTGATAGATCTTGATTAGGGATAAAAGACGGTAACTAATAAATATTAACTAGTAATTATTGGACACTCATTGAATAGGAATAACCACTACTATTGTACTAGTGATGTAATAATAACAAACACTGCCATAGACAACTCGGACACAGATATCATGACTGTACCGCCACTGACCCACGGACCACTAGGTCACCATGTTAGTGGATACGATCACTTCATGTAATAGCTCACAGTTAAATAACTATCGTCACATGTATACTGATTCACGATACTTGACGACACTACACTGTCACTAGACATGACTGCTAGACACCATTAGTACATACACTGATATCCTCCTTACACGGATACCGTAGTTCACTGGATATGGTATGATACACTGACCACTATTATTACCACTATCACATATAGATATGACACGGATTCTTGCTACACATATAACTTCCACTAGTAAACAGATAGACCAATGCACGGACTACCACATTTCATATTATGTCATGTTTACATATTACTGTTACACCTGCATGTCATGTTTACATATTACTGTTACACTTGCATGTCATGTTTACATATTATTGTTACATTTGCATGTCATGTTTCCATATCACTGTTACACCGGCATCTTATGTTTACATATCACTGTTTACATGCATGTTATGTTTCCATCGCCCTGTTACCAGTGCATGTATGCTTTCTCTATTACTGTTATAGGAATCCCCGTTCATATTACATGTATTCTTGTGCCATGTTACCGTATTCATGTTATATGATTGTTTCATGTTACTGATATGGATATTCCCGATACTAGACATGATATGGATATTCCCGTTACTGGACATAATTGCTGTTGATATGCGATGTGTGGAACTAAGTGCCACGTGGATCCAAGCCACGGGGGCCACCTCTAGAATCCCACATCTATTGTTCCCGTTTCCCGTTATATTGTGCCCGTTTCCTGTTATATTGTGCTATGCTATCAACAGAGCTCAGGTCCAGTAATCATGTTACCCGTACCATGTACTATAATTGTTCTTATTACATTGTATACTTGACATATCACATATCAGATCATAAAGATAAATTGGGTATGGGGGAGACTTGACGGTTGACTAGATCTTATCGGGTGGATGTACTGGATCCATATTGAGGTCCCACTGCAGGGGACCGGGTAGTGCTGCTACCATCTGTTACTCATGTTACATGTTACAGCTCTAGCGGGCTGGCCCTGGTCTCAGCAGCCAGGGATCTGTTTAAGGCCGTGATCCCGGGTATGCACGGGATACATGCACCCGATAAGAACTCCTCGACCATGGGTTTCCAATTAACATAATAAAACAATATACACAATAGTGACGTCGGGAACACTTGTTATTTGGTTACTCTCTCGTTTGGATAATGGGACCCGTAGGCCATGTCCGGATGGGTTCGACTGGAGTGCGGGCTCCAGTATGAACCGCCAGTGGTATGGGACACTGGAAGAGAGTAATTAAAATACCAGGTGGTACTGATCGCTACTATTGTATAAATGACATGACTTTGACATGACCTGCCTGCTACATGTTTAGTTGTACTTGTTACTGTTCCTGATCATTTATCTGCTATCATGTGACATGTATACATTGCTATTGTTCCTGTTTCCTGTTACACTTTCTTTAGTGCCCTACTACCCATGTACATATATACTTTGTTACATTACCTGGTATATGTTACACTGTATGTAGTGGCATACTATACATATTCTGCATTGCATATATTACAGACATATGCTCATTTGCATGTTCACCTTTATCACGTCACCACTATCATATTCATGTCTATTACGTCACCACTAGACAACATTAGTTATTACATAAACTGGACACGACTATAGATATGACCTGATGATAACCGGCTAGGTAGTGATGGTATTAAAAGATGACTTGTTTATGTATTTTCACTGCTTTCATGTTTATATATCCTTATTATATGGTATCACTAGTCCAACCTCACGTACTATATATTATTATCGTGCTTGTATTTGAAATCACCTAGAGGGGGGGTGAATAGGTGATGGCTATATGAATTATGGCAATTTTGCGGAATTAAAACTTTCACACAAAATAGCACAAATAAAGACTTGCAATAAATACAACAATTAAGGTGCAAGAATTAAAAGGAGTAGAGTTAGAGAAAATTGATCAAACGCAAACGCAAGGATGTGTTTCCGAGGTTCGAGCCACGCTCTACGTCCCCGCCTTCACACTTGAAGGATTTGCACTACTATCGTTGATCCCACCGGATCGCCAATACAAGGACACACTTGTCCCTTACACTTGTGATGCCGCAACACCACCCGAAGCTCACTAGCTCCCTTGAGGCCGATGCCTCTACAACTTCACTCCAAGAAGAAATGAGTGATCACACTTGATCACTTTACAAAAGCTCACTTGCACAATCCTAGAACCAAATATGTAGATGTAAAGCTTGGGATTGTGGTGTGCAAAATCTAGAGAGAAGGTAGAGAGTAGGCCACAAGTTGGGTGTTGGAAATTTAGGCTTTGGAAAATCTTTTATGAAGGAAAGCTTTGAAAATCTTTGTAAAACTCTTATGAAATTTTTTGCAATAGTTGTCTAATCAATATGAGGTGACCCTCTATTTATAGGGTCAAAAACAGCCTCAAAAACTCGTTGGAGACAAATCCCAAAAAGAAAAGCAGTCAGAAAAACTAGCTGTTGGACCTGTCAGAACTTTTGACAGAGTCCGGTCGACCGGGTCGGTCGACCGCCAACGGTCAAAAATATGACCGTTGGGGCTCACGGTCGACCGGGTCGGTCGACCGAAAACTCCCGTAAACGTAAATGAACTTCGGTCGACCGGGTCGGTCGACTGATATAGACGTGCACAGTATTGTGCACATCGGTCGACCGGGCCGGTCGACCGGTCACTGTAAGTTCTGAAAAAAAACAGAACTTCCAGAACCAGAAAATCTAGGTTTTGGTTTGGGTTTTGGGTAAGATTTTGGAACTTGTAAAAACATGAAGTATAAGCATGTGTCATACTTCAAACATGTTAAAAATAGTTTGATAAAATTCTTTTGAAAACAAACTTGTTTTTCAATGAAAATGTTTTTCCAAAAACTATTGTTTTTCTAAAACGCGTATTTTCAAATATGTTCTCTCTTAAAAACTAAGTTAGAAATGGAATTGAAAAACTTTTTGAAGCCTAACTGAAATGTGTGTGTGTGATGATCCCATAGCTCTACTTCTAATATCTAGTTTTGACAAAATGTCTAAATAAAAATACAATTACAAATTTTGTTTTTCTTTGTCGTTTTGATCTTGTCTTGATCTTCACTTCATCATCTTGATCCCAAAGCATCCTAGTTGTGCGTAGCTTGGGAATCTTCATTTTAGCGGCGTCCAAAACTTGTGAGTCTTTTAGCGGAGCCGTCAAAAACAACCTGTTAAATAACCTGAAATATTCTGAAATAAAACATGTTAAATACATAACTAAATATGTTTTGTTATCATCAAAATAACTGGGATAATGGCCTTTGGGCCAACAATCTCCCCCTTTTTGATGATGGCAAAACATATGTAGTTATCACAAAATATTTTGGGTAGAGACTTCAAATGAAGCTCCCCCTCAACACAAGCATATATATAAAGATCATACTCAGGCATATTATCATAAATCATAATCATAAACATTTTATTTCCATGCCAACAAAAGATGCCAAGTACTCATGTCATATCATAGATGAAGGAAAAAGTTTCATACATGACATAAACACATAACCATATCCATGTCCACAACACAAAATAAAAATACATGACAAAGCAAAAGATGTCCAACACAAAATATCCAACTACAAGTACAAGCCAAAATAACAAAGTGTCACAAAATAGTCCCTCTCAAAATAACTCTCCCCCTTTTGACATCATCAAAAAGAGAGATCACTCATCATCATCTCCAGCTCCCTCATCAGCCGTCTGCTCTTCGTCACCAGCGTCTTCGCCTGAGGAAATGACCTCATCTGGGTCAATGCCATCGACTCTGGTCCGCGGTGGTGGAACTGAAGCACGAGCTCTGGGAGGGAATGGAGGACCGGTAGACGGAAGACGACAAGCAGTCGCAGTACGATCAGGAACGGTCATGGAAAACTGTGCAAAGAGAGCCTGAAACTGGACATCCACGAACCTCATGGAGTCAGCAAAGTATGACATGTCGTTCCTGACCTCTGCCCGAAAAGCAGCTTCCTGAGCGTCACGAGCATCCATCTCCGCACGAACCCAGGCCTGGTGCGCCTCGATCTGAGTGCGGACCTCCGAAGAAAGAAGAGCTAGGAACTCAGGAGGAAATGCAGGTGCTGCAGAAGAAGAAGATCCTGGTGCTGAAGATGAGCCAGGACCAGCAGGAGGATGAGGTGGTTGCACAGGAGCGTGTCTACGCAGCTGTGCTTCCATCATCTTCAGGACGACTCCATTGATGTTTGTCAGGGGGCTTGAAGGAGTTTCGGCTGAAAGATCAAGTCAAGAGCTCGAAGAAGATGGGTAATAAGCATGCCGTAGGGCAAACTTCTACCCGCAGTACGGATTTGATCAGAGGCCATATGAGAAGCAATAACTCTAGGAAAGTTGACCTTAATCCCTTTAAGCAGACAATAGATAATCAAGGGGACACAACCCTAGCATGGCTATACTCGCCATGTTTGGGGACAATGTTGAAAAAGATAATCTTGGCAAGGACTTGAGATTGAAGAGTGTATCGACTCACTACCTCATTCCTAACTAAGCCGGGGTTGTCATCCCCGTGAATCAGGGTAGAGGCGGTGAGTGAGGACTCACCCTCAGGAAATTCGAAATCATGTAAATCATGAGAATACACATCTGCTCCGCCAGTGGAGAGATGCAGAATCCTAGCAAACCGACCGATAGAGAGGTCGATTTCCCTACCTAGAACTCTAGATGTGATCCGGTTACCATCAAATTCATAGTTGGCATAGAAGTAAGGAACAAGGGAAGTGTATACTTGTTCCTTAATGGTCAAGAACTCAACTAGATTATTATTTTGCAGGATTTGAGGGATGTCTAGGTGTTCAAAATCCTGAATGGTAACAAATCTCCTGAATTGATATTTCTAGTGGAGAGGTGGGAGTATCTATCTTCAGCTAGATCATTTCTAAAGGGCCGTACGGGTCTAGGACCCTGAGATGAGGGTTGGGCAATACCCTTCCCTTTCTCAGTACGAGATCTCTTAGGCATGATGAATAAAAATTTTATTTTTAGGTGAAATCAAGATTATGGCACGATCTAGAAGCTAAGCAACCTAAAATAGTGACAAAGGAATAGAGATATCTAAGCTAGAAGTGAAGATTCACAAAAAAATTAGATTTTTACCTTGATGAAAATTCTGAAACCCTAACTGAAAAATCCTGAAATTCTTCGAATCCGGTGGTTGAAAGTTGTTGAAATAGAAGATCTGAAGGAGGAATGAAGGATTTGAGATGGGTTTTAAAAGGATTTGGATTTGATTGAAGGATTTGAGAGAAATCAAATTTTGGGGAAAATAGGTGTTCTTCCGGTTGCTGAGTGAAATGAGAGAGAGAGAGAGAGAAATGAAAATATATAGCAGGTTTGGGCAAAAACACGACGATCGGTCGACCGGTCCGGTCGACCGATTCCAACAGAGAGCTCTGTAAGTGATATCGGTCGACCGGGTCAGTCGACCGAAATATCCCGAGACCACAGCAGGCCAGCATCGGTCGACCGGAATTCCGGTCGGTCGACCGGTAGCACACAAAAAAAAATAAAAAATTTTCTCTCAGGCAGAGTCGGTCGACGGGGTGTTAGGGGTCGGTCGACCGGCTTTGCCTGAAAGTCTGCTAACAGCAAATAGCCCAAAAAAAAAAAAATTTAAGTAATTTTGTAGCCTAAAATAGGTATGACAAATTAGACATTTAAGAGTACATCAACAGTTTTTAAATCTTTATAAAGTCTTTACAAACATCAAAATACATGCAATCCAATTTTAATTTTATTTTCATATTTAAACAAAGATTTTAAAGATGTTGAAGCCGAATACCCAGTGACGGGTTCTGAACTTCATCCTCTTGATTCCTCTTGAATGAGTTGAGGTGCGCAATTGCCATCTTTAAGGTATTTGCTTAAATAGAAAATTTTACAAATGTTTAATTTTTATTTATGAAAATATTGTGTATATGTATATAAGTATATGTTCACAAATACTAAACTATACATGTGGACATGTGATGACAAGGCATGAAACAAAGATATAAAAGTTAACACAAGGCACATATACATCATGATAGAAAGGTAGTTCTATACAAGCATATATAAATAGAATACAAAAGCAAACTATCAATTCTATACATATGTATACATGTCAAAAAAAAATCAAAATTGAACATGGCATATACAATCAAGTTAGAGTTGCAAGTTTATACTAATCATGTATCAATGAAGCATAAAACTAAACTAGCAATCCTATAACAATTGTATATACAAAATTAAAAACTCTTAAATGGAGATGTTACCAATTTACGGGCAATCTCCAAAATTAGGTGCCTCCACGATAGCGATGCAATCTTGATGTGTTCTTTAAGTTTTGTTGCATCCACCACCCGGGCACCGTTTCCTCCTAAGTCTTGGAGGATGTAGATCCACCTATACCTGTTTCATTTGAAATCGGTGGCTCTTTTGGTACCCAAATCTTAGTGGGTCCTTTGGAGTTAGATCCGGGGCGAACCCAAACAAATTTATTTTTAACATTGTTCTTAGCATAACAAAATTTTTCTAAATGGCCTTTGCGGCCACAATGTGTGCAAATATAAATTCTACCACTATTGTACATGAATGCATGCTTATGAGTGTGTGCGTGTTTCCGTGCATGTGTTGTGTATGTTGTGCATGTTTCCCTTGGGGGGCTCCCTTAGGAAATTTAGATGCTATCTTTTTCAAATCAAATGCATAGCTTTTTAATTTGAGTCCAAAACTTCAACACGTTTTGGATCTCAACAAAATCATTTTTATCAATTGAAACCATGGGAGTTTTCCCTTTACTAGCTAGTTTATATTTTTCAAAATCATTTTTCAATTTATCAAATGAACTAGATAAGGCATTTTTCTCATTTACTACTAATTCAAATTTATTCTTTAAAACATCATTTTCCCTTTTTAACTTTTTATTATGAGATTGCGAAATCTCATATCTATGTTGTAATTCCTCAAAGAAACGTGCTAGTTCATCTATGGTGAGGTCATCATCATCAAGGGTGTTATCAAATGTTACCTTAGAAGCGTCGTCTCCTTGTGCCATGAAACACATGTTCGCGGCGTCGTGCTCCTCTTCGGATTCCGACTCCGAATCATCCCATGTAGCGGCCAAGGCTTTCTTCTTTCTTTGCCCATTCTTGGATGTGGTTGCTTGTAGAGCGGGGCAATCGGCAATTAGGTGACCGATCTTCTTGCAATGAAAGCAAGGACCGGGTTCATCTCTTTTCTTCTCGTACCTTCCTTGAGGCTTCCCTCTTCGGAAGTTACTTTGCCGTCCTTTCTTGTAGAACATCTTGCCCACCTTCCGGATGAGCATGGCGAAATCCTCATCGCAATCCTCCGATGAGTCATCCTCTTCGTGTATGGTAGGAGCGGCTTTGAAGGCAATGGTCTTCTTCTTTGGTGCCTCCCTTTCTTCTCTAACTTTCATCTCCATCTCATGCGTCTTGAGATTTCCGATGAAGCCGGAGAAGTCCATCTCCTCTTTGTCGTTTAGCTCCTTGAGGGTTGTCGCCTTGACTTCCCAAGCTTTGGGAAGAGCTCTAATCACCTTCCTTATCTTTTGATCATTATCAATCTTGTCACCTAAGGAAGAAAGAGCATTAGTTATTTTTGTAAAACGGGTGAGCATGTCATCAATGCTCTCATTATCAAACATATAGAAGTTCTCATATTGAGAACGTAGCAAGTCAACTTTGGCTCTCTTGACTTGAGACGTTCCCTCATGAGTCACAATGAGTATGTTCCAAACCTCAAATGCGGATTTACAATTTATTATGCGTGCAAGGTCATCTTCATTCAATGCTTGGGTCAATGCATATTGTGCCCTAGCATTAGCCTCATAGTCTTTGGAAGTATCCTCGGACCATGTGCTCTCATCACTAGTGGGTTCTATAAAATCTTTGGTAATGGCCCTAGCTACCCTAACTCCTAGGGATTTAAGGAAGAGATTCATTTTCACCTTCCAAATGGGGAAGTTTAAACCATCAAACTTGGGTGGGGATTTAATGCTAGAAAAGTCCATGGATGCCATGAATGCACAAGCAAATGTAAATGCAACACAAAATGAATATAGCCAAATATGGATCTCCCTAAGGTTGTTAGACCTAAGTTGTAGGGTTAGGCTCTGATACCAATTGAAATCACCTAGAGGGGGGTGAATAGGTGATGGCTATATGAATTATGGCAATTTTGCGGAATTAAAACTTTCACACAAAAATAGCACAAATAAAGACTTGCAATAAATACAACAATTAAGGTGCAAGAATTAAAAGGAGTAGAGTTAGAGAAAATTGATCAAACGCAAACGCAAGGATGTGTTTCCGAGGTTCGAGCCACGCTCTACGTCCCCGCCTTCACACTTGAAGGATTTGCACTACTATCGTTGATCCCACCGGATCGCCAATACAAGGACACACTTGTCCCTTACACTTGTGATGCCGCAACACCACCCGAAGCTCACTAGCTCCCTTGAGGCCGATGCCTCTACAACTTCACTCCAAGAAGAAATGAGTGATCACACTTGATCACTTTACAAAAGCTCACTTGCACAATCCTAGAACCAAATATGTAGATGTAAAGCTTGGGATTGTGGTGTGCAAAATCTAGAGAGAAGGTAGAGAGTAGGCCACAAGTTGGGTGTTGGAAATTTAGGCTTTGGAAAATCTTTATGAAGGAAAGCTTTGAAAATCTTTGTAAAACTCTTATGAAATTTTTTGCAATAGTTGTCTAATCAATATGAGGTGACCCTCTATTTATAGGGGTCAAAAACAGCCTCAAAAACTCGTTGGAGACAAATCCCAAAAAGAAAAGCAGTCAGAAAAACTAGCTGTTGGACCTGTCAGAACTTTTGACAGAGTCCGGTCGACCGGGTCGGTCGACCGCCAACGGTCAAAAATATGACCGTTGGGGCTCACCGGTCGACCGGGTCGGTCGACCGAAAACTCCCGTAAACGTAAATGAACTTCGGTCGACCGGGTCGGTCGACTGATATAGACGTGCACAGTATTGTGCACATCGGTCGACCGGGCCGGTCGACCGGTCACTGTAAGTTCTGAAAAAAAATAGAACTTCCAGAACCAGAAAATCTAGGTTTTGGTTTTGGGTTTTGGGTAAGATTTTGGAACTTGTAAAAACATGAAGTATAAGCATGTGTCATACTTCAAACATGTTAAAAATAGTTTGATAAAATTCTTTTGAAAACAAACTTGTTTTTCAATGAAAATGTTTTTCCAAAAACTATTGTTTTTCTAAAACGCGTATTTTCAAATATGTTCTCTCTTAAAAACTAAGTTAGAAATGGAATTGAAAAACCTTTTGAAGCCTAACTGAAATGTGTGTGTGTGATGATTCCCATAGCTCTACTTCTAATATCTAGTTTTGACAAATGTCTAAAATAAAAATACAATTACAAATTTTGTTTTTCTTTGTCGTTTTGATCTTGTCTTGATCTTCACTTCATCATCTTGATCCCAAAGCATCCTAGTTGTGCGTAGCTTGGGAATCTTCATTTAGCGGCGTCCAAAACTTGTGAGTCTTTTAGCGGAGCCGTCAAAAACAACCTGTTAAATAACCTGAAATATTCTGAAATAAAACATGTTAAATACATAACTAAATATGTTTTGTTATCATCAAAATAACTGGGATAATGGCCTTTGGGCCAACA
>JAVJIF010010547.1:0-135180 GCA_038442645.1 Agave tequilana | reverse complement strand
TAGTTCAGAGCCCTTCACCGGAAATTCGGCTACACTCTTTGGTTACACTAAGTGTGTTGCAATTAGTTTTTAAATTTCGCATTATTTGTCATAAATTAGCCTTACACCTTTCACAACCCCTCTAGGTGTACTTTCAGTTGCATCGCTATGATATCCTCCTCCTTGATTCCATGAAAAAATTTGGATGATTCTTCCACCCTGGATTATATGTTGGTGCATATGGATCATTTCCTTGTCGCTGATGAGCAGCGTTTAACTATTGTCCTTGACTGTTCATCAGTGGGTATGGAAGGAACGAGCAATCTTCCATGACATGAGTTGAAGATTGACAGTTAAAGCAACTTGGTACAGATGTTTGATTTACTTGTTCGAACTGCTGAGGAGTCCCCTTTTTCCACACTTCAATTCTCCTCATGAATCTGCCATTTTGCTTCGGCTGCAATAGAGTTTTCAATTGAATGTACCCCACTCCTTGATGTTGTGGTTGAGTTGTGGTTGTGCTTCTCATTGAACCCTTCCCACCATGGTTTTTTCTGCCTTTTCTTCGAGAAATTTCCATGCAGCATCACCTGTCATCCTCAGGAAGTCACCGAGCTCATCGATTCAAGAAGGGTCTTCGAATGTAATCGACACCTTCATAAATTATTTGATAGAGACGCCACTTTTCTATGGCATGGTGAGGACATTGAGCTAGAAGGTCCTTAAACCTTTCTAGGTATCTCCAAAAGGGTTCTTTGTCCTTTTGTCTGAATTGATTAATTTCAGATCGGATTCTTGCAGTCTTGTGCATTGAAAAATTTTTTTTCTTCAAAAAAACCTGCAACAAACTCTGCCATGGTGGTGATTGAGTTTGTTGTGAGGTTGTATAAACACCATTTTTAGTATTGTCCCTGAGTGAGAAAGAGATGAACCTTAACTTGACTCCATCGTCACTCAGCTGCTGGATTTTTCATCATTGCACAAACCTCCTCGAACTCGTTTATGAATATATAGGCATCTTTAGATCCAGCCCGGAGAATTTAGGAAAGCAACGTTATATATTGTGGCTTCAGCTCGTGTTCTCGGTGACTTCCGGCAATTTGATGCATGAGGGTGTGATGATCGAGGAGGGTAACATCGGTCTATGAGGACCATAGGTGGAACAGGCTCAGTTATCTTAGTCTCGTTCGATCTATGCTGACTAGACGTCCCGTTGAATCGCGTACCCAAATTGACATATATAGCGTAGGTACCTAGTTGGAAAGTGTGTTATTTCGGCAAGTAGGCCGGACATAATGTTTAGTGTGTGTCTTTGTGCTAGATTCCAATCGTGTCCTAAAGAGTCTCATCTTATTGCGGTAAAACGCATTATTCGTTATATTAAGGGCACAATTGGAATGGGTCTATGATATCCGAAAATCGGAGATTTTTCAATGACAAGTTATTCGGATGCTGACTATGCGGGTTGTAGAGTAGATAGAAAAAGTACTAGTGGGACATGTCAATTTCTTGGTAATTGTCTGTTTCATGGTCCTCTAAGAAACAAAATTCCGTAGCTCTATCAACCGCCGATGCGGAGTATGTTGCAGCGGGGGCTTGTTGTCACAAGTCCTTTGGATGAAACATACTCTCCTTGATTATGATTTGCATTATGATCATATAAAATTTTTTTGTGACAATAATAGTACTATTTCATATGACCAAAAATGCAAATCAACATAGTAAGACCAAGCACATTGAGATTAGGTATCACTTTCTTAGAGATCATTTTGAGAAAGTGTGATATAGATATTGATTATGTTTCCACGGATTTGCAACTTGCCGATATTTTTACTAAACCACTTGATTTTGCTAGATTCTCCTTTATTTGTGGTGAACTAAATATTTGTGTTATTGAATAAAAGTTTTTATCCTTTTTGATGTATGACAAAAAGGGGGAGAATAAGGTTTGAGTTTGTATGTTTTTGTTTTTAAAAAGTGTTTATGATTTTCTTGTATTTAAAGTTTGTGTGTTTTGCAAGTTTTTATAGTTGTGCAAGTGTTTTATACCTCATGATTTTTAGTTTCATAGTTGTGCAAGTGTTTTATACCTCATGATTTTTAGTTTCATGGTTTTTGCTTGCATATTGCATTGTTTAAATATAGCATAATTTGAGGGGGAGCTTAGATCTCTCCTTTATTTTTAAAATAGCCTATTTGTTTTGTCATCATCAAAAAGGGGAGATTGTTGGCCCAAAAGGTTACACTCTCCATTTGTTTAGAGTTTTGATGATAACAAAACAAATAAGAGCTAGTTGGTACTAATAAGTTTGTTCAAGATAAGTTTCAGGTTTTGTACCATGTTTGGAAGCCATTGCTTAGCTATTGCAAGATCTTCTAGGATTCATGGAGTAAAGAAGTCTTATGGCACATCAAGGAAGGATCATAGAAGAGAAGGCTCTAGCAAGACTTTTTCATGGCTCAAGACTTCAAGATTGCTCAAGATAATTCATTAGTTTTGTTAAAGAATAGTGATTAGGATTGAAGCTCTATATTCCAACACACACGTTTTTGCGCACATGCATTTCCTAGAAATATTCCCTATAAAGATATGCAAAATATTTTAATACAAAGACTTTTGTTTATAAACTCAATTTTAGGCATTATACATGTCTCATATCAAAAATATTTTATTACATATCAAAATCTCCTTAAAATTGTGTTTGAGTTTCAGCTTTTGGCCTGAGCCGGTCGACCGACCGGTCGACCGTACTATGTCAGGTCAAACCGGTCGACCGACCCAGTCGACTGGTATTCTGTCTGTTTTGATGTATCAGTGTGCATGTTTACCGGTCGACCGGACTGTCGACCGGAGCCCTTCGGTCGACCGGGCGGCTGGCCGACTGAAGTGGTGCTACTCTCTGTTTGTTTTGGCCGACCGGGCGGTCGACCGATAGCCTGCAATGGCTCTTTTTATTTGAATCACGGTCGACCGGCCGGCCGACCGAGGTAGTCGTTTCAGCCATAACAGCTAGTTTTTTAAACACGTTTTAAATTCGTGTTTTTCGTTTTTAAATGTATTTAGGGGATTTTTATGGGTCAAAATCTTTCTTATTGATATTATATGTGTTTACCTTTTGATCCCTAACCCATCCTATAAATAGTGGTGATTAGGGCTATGTTTTCAACAACAAGAAAAACAATCAAGCTATATACAAAAGTTTCAAAGTCTTCAAAAGTTTTCATGAGAGTTTGGTCCTTGGTTTTTGTGCTGAAGATTCTCTCATCGCTAAAGTTTCATTTTCTAAACTCTCTCTAGTTCATTTCCTTTTTCACTTACACTATTTTGAGCTTCAATTCTAACCATTACTTTACAGGGCTCTTGTAAGGGAAAGAGACATTTGCAAAAGATAGTTTGTGGTCTTTTGATCACTAAGAGAGAATTTGTACTTGAGATTGTGGAGTTGGGTACTCCGTGTATTTGTAACCTCTTTGTGAAGTTATAGTTGTTAGAAATCCTTCTGGGTGAAGGCGGGGACGTAGAGCTGGGTGCTCGAACCTCGGAAAAATTCTTCGTGTTTGCGTTTGGTTTACTTGTTCTTACTTGCTCTTAATTCTTGCTAACTTTATATTCATTGCTTTATCTACTTGCTTCACATTTTCTTTGCAACATTGTACTTGCTCTTCATTTTCATAGTTATATTCACTTGTTGCATCATATTTTTTTAAAGTGTGCATTAATTAGCATAATCACCTATTCACCCCCCCTCTAGGTGATTTTCAATTGGTATCAGAGCTTGGACTCTAGGTTTGGCTTAACATCCTTAGAGAGATCCTTAAAATTTGCTAATCAACATTTGCATTCTTTCATTCATACACTAGTAAACATGGCCGATAACATCAAAACCCCTCCTAAATTCGATGGACTTAATTTCCCTATTTGGAAGGTTAGGATGACTATCTTTTTACAATCTTTAGGTAGCTTAGTTGTAAAAGCCTTGACCAAACCCTATGTTAGACCCGATAGTGATGAAAGCACATGGTCCGACTTTACCTTTAGAAAATATGAGGCTAATTTAAAAGCCTAAAACTCCCTCCTAACCGCCTTGAATGAGGATGACCTTACACGGGTAATACATTGCCAATCCGCCTATGAGATTTGGCAACATTTGTTGGTCACACACGAGGGGACTTCACAAGTTAAGAGAGTTAAGATAGATCTCTTAAGGTCCCAATATGAATCTTTTAAAATGATTGAAGATGAAACCATTGATTGCATGATTACAAGGTTTACTAAAATTACCAATGCTCTTTCCTCTTTAGGTGATGATATCTCCAATGATCAAAAGGTGCGTAAAGTGATCCAGGCTCTTCCTTTATCATGGGAGATAAAAGCCACTACCTTGAAAGAATTGAATGACAAGGATGAAATGGACCTCATGAGTCTCATTGGGAACTTAAAGACCCATGAGATGGAAAAGAAGGCAAGAGAAGAGGCCGCTCCGCTAAAGAAGAAGTCCATAGCATTCAAATCGTCATCCACTCTTGAGGACGATGAAGAAGATGAAGAAGAAGATGAGGAGCTCTCCCTTCTTGTGCGAAACGTCAAAAGGATGTACCGGAAGAACAAGCTCAACTTCCGAAGAAAATTTGAAGGGAAAGAGGAGAGAAGAATTATATGCTACAATTGCCGAAAGCCCGGACATATCATGGCCAATTGACCGGAGTTCAAGAAGAAGATGAATTCCTCCTTCAAGCCAAAGAAGCCGGAAGAAAAGAAAGCATACAAAGCTACTTGGGATTCGGAAAGCGAGTCCGAAGAAGAGGTGGATACGGCAAACATATGTTTCATGGCAAACACACCAAAGGTAACCCCTCAACCTCTTGATGATGAAGATGATGAATTAAGTAAAGAAGTTCTTGTTCATGCTTTTGTGAACTCTCCGAAACATATGATAATAAAAAGATTGAGTGTTCAAAATTGGAAAAGGAAGTTGCTTTTCTTAAAAATCAACTTGCTATGGTTTCTAAAGAAAGGATGAAATTTCTTCCAATCTCATTTCTATTCAAAAAGAATTTAGTGATTATAAAGTTGCTTGCAAAGCAAAATTTTCTAAGATTGATGAAAAAGAAATTTCTTCTTTAAAAACTAAAATGGTTGATTTTGAGAAGGTTTTGAAAGATTGTGCTTTTAACACTAAGAAACTTGAAGAAAAGTTTTCTAAAAAGCACACTACTCATGCTAAAGATTCTCATGTAAAGATTTCTCATGCTCACACTTCACACAACACTCATGTTAAATCCACACATGTTCACAAGTCTCTCACACACTATGCTTTTAATATGGTAGAGTGTATAGATGTACTTATTGTGGTAAGAATGGACATTTGGCTAAGTTTTGTTATGACCAAGTAAATAGATCAAATAATCTTGTTTGGGTTCATGGCACTAACCCTTTAGGACCCAAGAAAATGTGGGTACCAAAATCAAGTCCTAAGCTATTTGATGTAGGTACACACCAAGGCTCCAAGACGTAAGGAGCGGTGGTACCTTGATAGTGGTTGTTCGAGACACATGACTTGGATATCAACAACTTACAACCCTATCAAGGTACATGGAAGGTGGCACCGTTACCTTCGGGGATGACTCCAAGGGTACTATCATCGGTATAGGTAACATTCAAATTGGTGCATCTCCTATTATAGAAAATGTTGTTCTTGTTGATGGTTTAAAATATAACTTGCTTAGTATAAGTCAACTTTGTGATCGTGGACTTAAAGTTATTTTTGATGACTCTTCCTGCAAGATTTTTGATTGCAAAACCAATGATTGTATTCTCACCGGTTTCGTGATGATAATGTTTATATTATTGACATGCTTAATTTGGATTGTTCTACTAAATGCTTAAATGTTTTTGATGAAAATTCTTGGCTTTGGCATAGAAGATTAGGACATGCATCTTTTGAACATCTTTCTAGGATTAATTCTAAGGAATTGGTGAAGGGTATTCCTTACTTGAAATTTGAAAATGACCGCATTTGTAGTGCGTGCCAACGTGGGAAACAAACAAGTCTTCCTTCAAACCAATCAAGGATATCATGTCAACAAGGCCATTAGAATTAATTCATATGGATCTTTTTGGACCAACTAAAACTAAAAGCTTAAATGGTAGTAGATATGCATTTGTTTTAGTTGATGATTTTTCTCGATTTACTTGGGTTTCTTTTTGGAAAATAAAGATCAAACTTTTTCTCATTTCAAGATTTTTCGAAAAAGGGTTGAAAAAGAAAAAGGTTTTTCGATTTTGAAGATAAGGAGTGATAGAGGTGGTGAGTTTGTTAACCAACTCTTCATGACTTATTGTGATGAAAAGGGAATTAAGCATGAAATGTCATGTCCTAGAACTCCACAACAAAATGGAGTTGTAGAAAGGAAAAAATAGAACACTTCAAGAGATGGCTAGGACAATGATAAGTGAATATGACCTCCCTCAATATCTATGGGCCGAGGCTGTAAACACCGCATGCTACATATCAAATCGTATTTATTTGTGTAAAAATTCTTCCAAAACATCTTTTGAAATGTATCATTCTAGAAGACCTAATGTTTCATATTTCAAAGTTTTTGGATGCAAGTGTTTTATTTTGAATACTAGAGATAACTTGGGTAAATTTGATGCTAAGGCTTATGAAGCTATTTTTGTTGGATATTCTTCTACTAGTAAAGCTTATAGAGTATTCAATAGATCTTCCCTTACCATTGAAAAATCCATGCATGTTAAATTTGAAGAATCTAATGTGGTTGTTGAGAATGTTGTAGAAATTGACCCATTAGGTGAAGACATTGAGAGACTATCCTTGAATGATTCACCCGCTCAAGAAGAAAAGCAAGAACCCATTGGTGATGTTCATAAGGATGAAGTGAAAGATTCTCAACCACTTCCTAAAGATTGGAGATACGCTACAAATCACCCCAAGGAACTCATCATAGGTGATGTATCTAAGGGGGTAACAACTCGCTCCAAGCTCCATGACTTATGTGGTAACTTTGCATTCATTTCTCATTTTGAACCCAAAAGCATTCTCGAAGTCGAGACGGACTCATATTGGTTGCTAGCCATGTAAGAGGAACTCAATCAATTTGAGCACAACCAAGTTTGACATCTTGTTCCTAGGCCCCACGATAGACCAATAATTGGTACTAAGTGGATCTTAGAAATAAGTTGGATGAGTTCGAAAATGTCATTAGGAATAAAGCTAGGTTAGTGGCCCAAGGTTACACTCAAGTTGAAGGAATTGACTTTGAGGAGACCTTTGCACCAGTAGCACGGCTTGAAGCCATACGGATAACACTAGCTTTTGCATCTTTTATAAATTTTAAACTTTTTCAAATGGATGTGAAAAGTGCATTTTTAAATGGTTTTATAAATGAAGAAGTTTATGTTGAACAACCTCCTGGTTTTGTTGATCATGTTCATCCAAATTTTGTTTTTAAACTTGATAAAGTTTTGTATGGATTGAAATAAGCTCTAAGAGCTTGGTATGAAAGGCTTTCTAGTTTTCTCATTTCAAATGATTTTGTTAAAGGCAAAATAGACAACTCTTTTTACTAAGCATGTTGATAATGACATTTAATTGTGCAAATTTATGTTGATGATATAATCTTTGGTTCTACTAATGAGTTTTTATGCAAGGAGTTTGAAAAGGTTATGCAAAGTGAGTTTGAAATGTCTTCCATGGGTGAATTGAATTTCTTCCTTGGACTCCAAATCAAGCAATTGCAAGATGGGAATTTCATATGTCAAGCCAAGTATGTAAAGGAACTCGTAAAGAAGTTTGGACTTGAAAGCTCAAAAGTTTGCAACACTCCCATGGCAACTACAACCAAGCTTGATAAGGATGACCAAGGTAAAAATGTTGATATTAAATTGTATAGAAGCATGATAGGTAGTCTTTTGTATTTGACGGCAAGTAGGCCGGACGTAATGTTTAGTGTGTGTTTTTGTGCTAGATTCCAATCGTGTCCTAAAGAGTCTCATCTTATTGCAGTAAAAACGCATTATTCGTTATATTAAAGGCACAATTGGAATGGGTCTATGGTATCCGAAAACCGGAGATTTTTCAATGACAAGTTATTCGGATGCTGACTATGCGGGTTGTAGAGTAGATAGAAAAAGTACTAGTGGGACATGTAAATTTCTTGGTAATTGTCTTGTTTCATGGTCCTCTAAGAAACAAAATTCCGTAGCTCTATCAACCGCCGAGACGGAGTATGTTGCAGCGGGGGCTTGTTGTGCACAAGTCCTTTGGATGAAACATACTCTCCTTGATTATGATTTGCATTATGATCATATAAAATTTTTTTGTGACAATACTAGTACTATTCATATGACCAAAAATGCAAATCAACATAGTAAGACCAAGCACATTGAGATTAGGTATCACTTTCTTAGAGATCATTTTGAGAAAGGTGATATAGATATTGATTATGTTTCCACGGATTTGCAACTTGCCGATACTTTTTACTAAACCACTTGATTTTGCTAGATTCTCCTTTATTTGTGGTGAACTAAATATTTGTGTTATTGAATAAAAGTTTTTATCCTTTTTGATGTATGACAAAAAGGGGGAGAATAAGGTTTGAGTTTGTATTGTTTTTTGTTTTTACAAAGTGTTTATGATTTTCTTGTATTTAAAGTTTGTGTGTTTTGCAAGTGTTTTATAGTTGTGCAAGTGTTTTATACCTCATGATTTTTAGTTTCATAGTTGTGCAAGTGTTTTATACCTCATGATTTTTAGTTTCATGGTTTTTGCTTGCATATTGCATTGTTTAAATATAGCATAATTTGAGGGGGAGCTTAGATCTCTCCTTTATTTTTAAAAGTAGCCTATTTGTTTTGTCATCATCAAAAAGGGGGAGATTGTTGGCCCAAAAGGTTACACTCTCCATTTGTTTAGAGTTTTGATGATAACAAAACAAATAAGAGCTAGTTGGTACTAATAAGTTTATTCAAGATAAGTTTCAGGTTTGTACCATGTTTGGAAGCCATTGCTTAGCTATTGCAAGATCTTCTAGGATTCATGGAGTAAAAAAGTCTTATGGCACATCAAGGAAGGATCATAGAAGAGAAGGCTCTAGCAAGACTTTTTCATGGCTCAAGACTTCAAGATTGCTCAAGATAATTCATTAGTTTTGTTAAAGAATAGTGATTAGGATTGAAGCTCTATATTCTAACACACACGTTTTTGCGCACATGCATTTCCTAGAAATATTCCCTATAAAGATATACAAAATAATTTAATACAATGACTTTTGTTTATAAACTCAATTTTAGGCATTATACATGTTTCATATCAAAAATATTTTATTACATATCAAAATCTCCTTAAAATTGTGTTTGAGTTTCAGCTTTTGGCCTGAGCCGGTCGACCGTCACTATGTCAGGTCAAACCGGTCGACCGACCCAGTTGACTGGTATTCTGTCTGTTTTGATGTATCAGTGTGCATGTTTACCGGTCGACCGGACTGTCGACCGGAGCCCTTCGGTCGACCGGGCGGCTGGCCGACTGAAGTGGTGCTACTCTCTGTTGTTTCGGCCGACCGGGCGGTCGACCGATAGCCTGCAACGGCTCTTTTATTTGAATCACGGTCGACCGGCTGGCCGACCGAGGTAGCCGTTTCAACCATAACAGCTAGTTTTTTAAACACGTTTTAAATTCGTGTTTTTCGTTTTTAAACGTATTTAGGGGATATTTTATGGGTCAAAATCTTTCTTATTGATATTATATGTGTTTACCTTTTGATCCCTAACCCTATCCTATAAATAGTGGTGATTAGGGCTATGTTTTCAACAACAAGAAAAACAATCAAGCTATATACAAAAGTTTCAAAGTCTTCAAAAGTTTTCATGAGAGTTTGGTCCTTGGTTTTTGTGCTGAAGATTCTCTCATCGCTAAAGTTTCATTTTCTAAACTCTCTCTAGTTCATTTCCTTTTTCACTTACACTATTTTGAGCTTCAATTCTAACCATTACTTTACAGGGCTCTTGTAAAGGAAAGAGACGTTTGCAAAAGATAGTTTGTGGTCTTTTGATCACTAAGAGAGAATTTGTACTTGAGATTATGGAGTTGGGTACTCCGGTGTATTTGTAACCTCTTTGTGAAGTTATAGTTGATAGAAATCCTTCTGGGTGAAGGCGGGGACGTAGAGCTGGGTGCTCGAACCTCGGAAAAATTTTTCGTGTTTGCGTTTGGTTTACTTGTTCTTACTTGCTCTTAATTCTTGCTAACTTTATATTCATTGCTTTATCTATTTGCTTCACATTTTCTTTGCAACATTGTACTTGCTCTTCATTTTCATAGTTATATTCACTTGTTGCATCATATTTTTTTAAAGTGTGCATTGATTAGCATAATCACCTATTCACCCTCCCTCTAGGTTTTCAACTCCTACGTGGTTAAATCGAATATCAGGAGCGTAGGCTTTGATACCAATTGAAATACACCCGTGGGGGTGAATAGGTGTACTAGCTATCTAAAGACAAATGATGCGGAATTAAAACTCAATTGTACACACTATGCGTAACCAAAGAGTGTAATTGAATTTTCGGTGAAGAGCTCTGCGCTATCTCCCCGAAATTCCTCTAAATTAAGAGTTGAGGTGTTATATGAAGCTTTCTTAGTTCAACACAAGTGTGGGCACACACAACTATATCTAGCATATGAATATGTGCAATATAATGCAATGCAAGATATAAGAGAGATGGAGTTAAAGATAGTGGATCAAACGCAAACAATAAGATATGTTTCGAGGTTCGAGCCACTGCTCTACGTCCCCGCCTTCACACAGAAGGATTTTAACTATGTCCACACAGGACCTTCCACAAAGGGACCTCCACTGAGGAATTACAACTCTACACGTAGAGTATACTACTCCTCTCTCAAATACAACCACCTCTACAAAAGAGGGATAGGCACAAAGGCAAACCACAATTACCTCTTCACAATAGGGATAAGGTACAAAGCCAAATCACAATCACCTCTACACAAGAGGGATAGGCACAAAACTAAAGCAAAGAAGAGATTACAAACTTGGTGATCACAATAGACCACAAATACTTGGTGATCACAATAGACCGCAAATAATTTTTCTCACAAAAACAAAATCCTATAGATAGGATTAGGTATGATAGCTCAAGTGTGAGAAAATAAAGTGTTTGAAAAAGAAAAATAATAAAGAAAAACACTGGGAAAAACGCTAGATAGATATGAAAATAAAAATCAAAATCAATTTCCCAAAGACTCTCTTTTCTTTGATTTTTTTTCAACACTTTAAAAACAAATAAAGATAAAAACATTTTGGCTCAAAAACTCTTTTAAAACTTTCTGCTAAACACTTGAAAAGATGAGAAGAAAGGCTCTTAGAAATCTTGTTAAAAACAGTTCAAGAGAACCCCTTTTTATAGGCCCTCAAAATTATAGCCGTTGGCAACCAGAAAAGGTCAGTTTTGACCTTCCGGTCGACCGGCCGATCGACCGGCCAACGATCATAATTTTGACTGTTGAGCCACCGGTCGACCACCCGGTCGACCGCACATGGCAAACACTGTCCGCCGGTCAACCGCCTTGTTGACCGAGCCTAAAGGCTCATAGCATGTCGGTCGCCCGCCCGGTCGGCCGGCGCTACCCGATAGTTAGGTAGTTACAGTCGGTCGACCGCTCAGTCGACTAGCCTTATAAGCTGATCCTGTGCACGTCCCTGTGCACATTGATCGACCGACCTCTGGTTCGGTCGACCGTTCGGTCGACCGCTAGCAGGCACAGAAACAGGTTTTTAGAGATCGAAATCTTATATTTTTAACTCCAATAAAATCCCATAAAATCTCATAAATTTCACAAAAATCAATTCTTATTAATATTTGAAGAAAGCATATGTGTGACCAAAAATCAACACATATTACAAACTATTTGAATTATATTTGTTATATAGAAATTAAGCTTTAACACAAAATCAGTATTTTTCAAAAACTAAACTTTGAAATGAAAATCTGATTTTCTTAAACTTGTATAAATACAGAAACAAGATATTTAAACTCTTTTGAAGTATAGAGTATATGGATAGAATCCAATACATATATAAAAGATATATCTATATTTTTGACAGTAAATCCAAAATAAGTTTTGTTAATTACAAAAATTTAAACACATAAAATAGATTCATCGAAATAAGTTTTTCTTAATATATGAAACATAGACGTATATAGATAAAATCCAATGTACATTAAACCATATAAACTTGTTTTGATTCTATCTATTCATGAAAATTATATATATATATTATATATATATATATATATATATATATATATATATATATATATATATATATATATATATATATATATATATTATATATATTTGAAATCCAAAATCCGTTAAACCGAAAACCAAACGTATTGAACTTGTGTGTGTGTAAACTTGAGCGTATCAACCCTAGTCTATTTTACACAAGATTTAAAAACAAACTCAAACTAAACAAACCGAAGTTTTCTTGTAGAACTTCTTCTCCAAGCCAATTCGATCCAAACACGATCCAAAGAGCTTGACTCCATCCGAGTTCTAGATGCGACCTTGAGCGCGAGCTTTTGATCTACATGAATTAGCTCCAAAACTCCTTTGTTGAAGCTAAACACGTACTAATATCTTGATTAATATCTGAAACTATATAAACACAAGATCATTAGTAAACTAACTTTCATAAGTTAGTCATAATCAAAACTAAGGTGAAAGGCCTCTGGGCTAACAAGTTTCCGGGTTCCACCAGGTGCTTTAGTAATTAAACATTATTCGTTGACCTTGTCCCCATCATTGTATAGCTCCTTTTGAATGCTCGCTTGCTTACTTGCCAGTTTACCTGCTTGATGATTTAACTATCTTTTTCTCGATGGTTGTGAAGAGTTTGAAACTTTTACTTGAACTGTTTTCCCAAATCGTATTGCTTTTTAGTTTTCGTACTGATCTCATGTATTGGTACTATTTTTCTGTATTCATACTGATATCCAGTGTCAGTACTACTTTCTTGAATTTGTATCGATCCTCTATAATGGTACCATTTTCTTGCATTATGATATATGATAGTGATATCTATTGTACTTATTACTTAACATGCCATTACTTGATACCTGACTCCTGCATGCTATCACCTGTCATCTGTTTGATATCACTTATCACCTTCCTTCTAATACTAACTGCTTGACCTGTAATTATCACATTTATGAGAATCTGTCTTGATATCCTATATTATATATATATAGTGACTTGAATTTATAGTACATATGTATTCTTATAACTTTCTGAGCCTGTCCTGTTCCTGCCATTCCCATAAATTGATAATTACATAGTAAACAATAAAAAGAATAACCTACATTGGGTAAGGGGAAAACTGATGGACTTCAAGTGGCGAATATGTTTACAATAATGTTAGATAAGTTGTGCAACTCAAACTTCTAGTTCTACCTGAGGGCCTCCAGGTGTTCTGAGGGAAGCGCAGACTTCTTACCTCATGTTACATTCCTAAATGGGCATAATATAAGACCGACCTCCTTTTGCCTAGCGGCAGGTTCCGGGTCAGCTCCGAAACATCCTAAGTCGTGGTCCTGGGTATGTACGGGACCCACTGTATGTTGGCCCAAAGGCCTTCCACCCTAGTTTTGATGATGATTAACTCATGTAGTTATGTTTACTAATATTCTTGTGATTTTAAGTTTCAGATCATTAACCAAGATATTAGTTGGTGATTAGCTTCAACAAGGAGTTTAGAAGCTTTTCATGGTGATTCCAGGGCCAAAGCATCAAGATCATACCTTGCCTAGCTCATGGATGGAGTTTTGGAGCAAGTCAACTTGAAGATGAAGATCATCAAGAAGACTTAGGTATCCATAGTTTAGATAGTGTGTTTTAGATCCATTTGTAAAGCTTAGTATAGTTGATATGCTCAAGTGCACAAAACACACACGTTTTTATGTTTTGGTTTTGGTTTTCATGAATAGTAGATCAAAACAAGTTTACTTTATTTCTATGTATATTAGATATGTTCTAGATATACATACATGCTTTAAACTTGCTAGACAAACTTATTTTAACTATCCTATTCATGTATTGAAAAATCAAGTTTGATAAAAATACAAGTTTTGTTTTGATAAAATTTGCAAGACTCAAAAATGAATTGATATGATTGATATATGTCTTGAAATTTTTATCACAAGTTTGTTTATCAAAGTAAAATGATAAAACAATTTTTGTGGATTTTTAGAAGACTTAAAAGATTTTTCAAAATATTTTTAAACTGTTTTTCTGACCCAATTTCTGTTCCAGGCTTCAATTAGTCGACTAAGTCAACTGACCTAGTCGACTTGGCTGAAGTCGGTCGACCGGGCCGGTCGACCGACGTGCACAAATCTGTGCACGTTTGGAGTCACTGGGACGGTCGACCGTCCGGGTCGATCGGGCTGAGAGCAGTGCTCTCTGTTTGTTTGGTCGACTGGGACGGTCGACCGTGGTTGCCCAACGGTCACATTTCTGACCGTTGGCGGTCGACCGGGCCGGTCGACCGTCAGCCTGTCAGGCTGCCACATCAGCCTAACGGCTAGTTTCTGGTTTGGCCTATATAAACCCCATCTCTTTGGGTTTTTGGCAAAGGTTTTTACAAGAGAAAAAATCCCAGTTTTCCAGAGTTTAAAACAAGTTTTTAAAAGAGTTTTTGGGCTTTAAATTTCTCATCTTTATTGTTTTGGGTTTTTGGAAAATCAAAGAAAACTAGGATTTTGGGAGATTGTATTGATTTTCATTTTCTATCATTTACAAGAGATTTTCCTAGTAGTTTTTCTTTGTTGCTTGTTTCCAAAAACACCTTGTTTTCACACTTGAGCTATCACCTATCCTATTCTATTAGGATCATTTGTTTTGTGGAAAAAGAGAAAAGAAAAAGAGAGATTGTTTGTGGTTGAAGGAAACCACTTGTTGTACACCCTTATTCTTTGTGTATCCCTCTTAGGTAGAGGTGATCGGGTGATTGGTTTGCTCCCTCTAGTGAGAGGTGGAGTTTAGTTGTAAACCTCTTCGGTAGAGGTGTTATGGTTGTTGTATTGGCTACGGGCCTACCCCTCGGTTGAGGTGGTTGTTTGAGAGAGGAGTTTGGTACTCCTAAAGTTGTAACAAATCCTCTTAGGTAGAGGTTCCCTCGGTGGGAGATAGTGGATTGGAAATCTTACACGGTGGTGTAGGCGGGGATGTAGAGCAAGGTGCTCGAATCTCGAAACATATCACTGTGTTTGCGTTTGATCCACTTGACTCTCTAACTCTCTCTCTCTCTCTCTCATTTTTTGTGCAAAGCATCATTCATATCATCATATCATATTTGCTTGTGTTGAGCATAATTCTTATTGCCATATCATTTATATTGCTTGTGTATTGCCTCGCATATATTCATATTACTATTCATCCTTATTTGCTTGGCTTGCTTGTGTGTGTGCCTCACTTGTACTTAATCAACAAGAGCTTCACATAGCACCTCAACCCATTCAAGGGGAATCAAGAGGAGTTAGTCCAGAGCCCTTCACGGGGAATTCGGCTACACTTGTTGATTGTATTAAGTGTGTTGCAAAATTTGCATTAGCTTCCACATTTAGCGCATTTAGTTCTTAGATTAGCACTTACACCTATTCACCCCCCCTCTAGGTGTTTTTCACTGTAAACATAATGTTTCATCATCGGTTTCTAATAACAACCTCGGCTTACTCATATATGGACATATGTGTGTTGGGACGCTAGGGCACATACCTAGATATATGGGTGCGACGAGTAATAATAATAAGATGCTAATCAATCGTGTTGTTTTGCAATTTGGGTTATGTATACTCAGATTATAGTGAAGTGAGGTATATGGTATACAGATGAGGGTTTCCTTATTTGGATTATTCCTTCTACGTACTTATCTCATGAAGCCGTAATCTGGATTATACAGCTAGCTTTGCCATATTTACTTTCATCAGATTTTTATTCGGATTTTTGATTTTTCTACTATTATTATTATATAATATATTCTTGGTTTTGTGTGCTACTCAAATCTTCTGCTATTCCCTATTGTACACAACCTGCCTTTTGCCTGATATTATACTTGTATTACTGTGCCTAATCTCCTAACTTATTTATTCTTGGTTTATGTGGATACTTGTAACCGTATAATTTCTTGATGACTCATACTGTTCTATTTAGCTGTTATTGTGGACAGCTCAGGTTGTGCATACTCAGTCGAAGGAGACATTAGGTATATGGTATATAGATGAGGGTTTTCTTATTTGGATTATCCCCTCGAGATATCAATCACATGAATCTATATACTGAGCCCGTACAACTGATTTTGTCAGATCTGTTTACCCATCATTTGTTGCCTTATTTCATGTTCAGGTGTATGCTCACAACATGGTTTTCAATACATTTTCTTTTAATTCAAATTTATCGATACACGCGTGCTTATCCCTACACACCATTTGGTATTCACGATACCACTCGTTGGGGAGTTCTGACCCCCCTGGATC
Source organism: Agave tequilana (assembly GCA_038442645.1). Taxonomy (NCBI): domain Eukaryota; kingdom Viridiplantae; phylum Streptophyta; class Magnoliopsida; order Asparagales; family Asparagaceae; genus Agave; species Agave tequilana. Next base: position 118,628 of record JAVJIF010010547.1, on the reverse strand, counting down.
CTCATGTCCAGATCTCAGAACTTGGAGCTTGTGAATTCTCATGTTTGCTGATCAGAGGTGCACAGCGAAGCGTGGATCGTCGGCTGACCGTCTGAGGCTCCATCCTTCCGGGGCCCCCTTTTCGGCACTCGAGTTTTCCTTTTGTGACTCATGAGCGCTTTTTGTATACTTTATTATTGTATATCTCTTTGTATTCTCGCATTTGCGCCTATCGGTGATGTAATATTCAATAATATTGTGTCACATCCTATGATAATTTTGTAATTGTACTCATATGTTGGAATGTATAATGCACCACGTACTTTCGTACTCTGATTCTTACCTGTATTGATGCTTAGCTTATATATGTAAGGGTATTTCTGACCTACGTATATACGTCACAGTAACGTCTTCGCACCCGCGAGATCGGGGCATTACAGGGTGGTATCAGAGCCTAGGCTCTCACATCCTTAGTACTGCCAATCAGCAAATTAATGGTAAATAAATTTTTAATTGTAATGCATGAGTCATGATTATACAATCTAACTAGTGCGGTGTTATCTATTTCTTCTTGATCATCTTTCTTTTGATTCCTGTATCCCCTCCATTTTTCACTATTCCGGTTTTTATAGCCTTTATACCAACTTAAGATATGGGTAGACTAGTGAGGTAGCGATATGACATATGTAGTTTATTCTCTCCTTATTTTGGTTTCTTTGATTCTAGTGCATCGTGTTATCTTATACAGGACAGTCCTTCAGCTTCGCATCATAATCTTATATGTATAAACGCTCCATGGGAACAGTACAAGGAGTTGGGTAGTCATCACTTATATAATCTGATGGACTGTATCGCTACATAGGGAGTGTCAGTTGTTTGGTTCGAGAAATGTTTAGAGGATCGTAATAAAATTTCCTTGAATCAATGAAAGATTACAATAATCTTAAAACTTCTGATTACAAGAGAGAGAAGATATTCAAGGTCAAATCTTCTCTTTGTTTAATGCTAGGTTCTTTATGTGACGGTGAAAAGTGAATCTTGTTTTCCATTGAGCGGGTGGACGTCACAATCTTTTGAGAATTTTCTCTTCAGACTATGGACGGAGTAGCGCAGCTCCTGTCCAATGAAATCTCAAAGAGACTTGAGGTAAAACAAACTTTTACTCAGCAAGTTGCTAGAAGAGTCGAACTCTTTTGTATTTCTAGCTAAAGATTCTGATTTCTTTAGGACTTACAACCAAAAACTCTCTCTCCCTCTTCAGTAGCAAACTGAACTATTTATAGGGGTTTCAGGGGTAAAACTTCCCCTAAAAACCCTCATAATAGGGGTTAACTCCCTCATTATGTGGGCAGTAATTGACCCAGTAATGAGGGTAGTGATGACTAAGATGCAGAGCTTCTCTATAGTCGAAACGCGGGCTTCGAGCCTTGCATTTTGGATGCCGACTCCGAACCTTACTAGACGCGGGTTTCGTACTCTGCCAGACGCAGGCTTCATGCTATGCGTCTTGAGATTACAGTGCAGCTGGGAGCAGACTTCAACCCTCACGTCTCGGTACTGTACTGATGTTGAGACACGGGCTTCATGCTCTGCGTCCTGATATTTACAGTGCAGCTGGGACGCGGGCTTTGATCCTCACGTCTCGGTACTGTACTGATGTTGAGACGCGGGTTTCATATTCTGCGTCTTGATATTTACAGTGCAGCTGGGACGCGGGCTTCGACCCTCGCGTCTTGGAACTGTACTGATGTTGAGGCACGGGCTTTATGCTCCGCGTCTTGGCATTACACAAGTGGCTATGATTAGCCTCTCGTCTGGAATATAGACTCTGTTCTCTGATGACTTGTCTTTGGTGATTTTTAGACAGTCTACAGGACCCCTTCCAAAGTTTTCAAAACTCTATGGTTGACTGAGACGGGTTTCGAAATACTTTAGACTTTTCTCTTAGCAGCAATGCTCTCAAGACTGGACTAACAATCTTCTTAGATATCCTGAGCTTGATCTCGTCTGGATTTTAGTCTCCGTGAGTATACTATTAAACTCTTTGAAGCCACCAGAAACGATCATTGTGAGTATCTGGATTCGCAGTCTAGACCTCCCCGATACTCTGAGCTGGTTGTTGGTGTACTGTTGAACCAGGAGTAAACAGTCATTTGCTTTTGCCAGTGTATTGTTGAATTGATTGCAGAAGTAAAGACTAAACGCAAGTCTTGCAGACACAGAGATCATGTTACCTTGGAGATGCGGACCTCGCGAGTCTTATTCATAAGCGTCAAAGTGGAGACGCAGCTCTCACTTGATCGAAGTAACACAGACTTCTCATTGAAGAAATGCAGCGCTACTGCTTTGCCAAGATGCGAGGTCTTTGAAGTGGAAGCACATCCTCCATTTTGCTGAAGTAACACAGACTTCAAGGTGGAGACATACTCCTTTAAAGAGACGCAGCCATGAATGATAGAAAATAAACTCAGGCTGCACTGAGTTTGTGATTGGCACGCTGCTCTCATTTGAGTGGAGAAGCGACTTTGATTTATCAAGAGAGACGCGACTCTGAATTATTGAGGGACGCCGTTCTGGGTCGCTGAGAGAACGCGGCTCCGTCTCGCTAAGAAGACGCAGCTCTGGATCACTGAGAAGACGTAGCTCTGGATTGCTGAGAGGACGCGGCTCTGGATTGCTGAGAGGACGCGGCTCTGGATCACTGAGAGAACATGGTTTTGGCTTCTTCATTTTGATAAAGGGAATGCGACCCTCAAGTTTGTGAAAGGTCGCGGACTTCTGGACGTGGCCTTTGAGTTTATGCAAGAATGTGGACTTTGATTGAGGTAAACCTGCACACAAAATACGGAATTATAGAACTTAAGAAAGAAGATGTGCAAGTGCTCAATTCTTCCGCTATAAAAGTGGCTATGCGGGTCGTGATCCACAAGGAGGGTTTGCGTTGGAAGCTTTACGGTTCTTTATTGAAATCGTTATAAAACCAAATGAGGGTTCTTCTCTGTTTTTAAGTTAATAAAAAAGAAAAAGAAAGTTATAGTTAAAGTTAAGAAGAAAGTGAGTGCGAATTAATTCTGATTTAATTCAGAATTTTGGTGGGCTTTGGGCTCATTTCTCTTCAACTCCTTAAAGATTGGGCCTGCAAATAAGTCAAACAATTAATTAGAACAATGCAGGCTTTTATTCTATAATAAATATGGAAATATGATATTAAATATGCAACATTAGCGACCAATCACACCCCCATACCTATCTTTTGCTCGTCCTCGAGCAAAACAACTAAACTATACTAAGGATTATTCGACCACTTTCGCAGGTCACGCGATTGCACTGAGCATGTGCAACAAGCCGTTAAACCTCTAGGTTTCCCCTAGAGGATGAGTTTTGTCTCGTGAGGGTTTTCAGCGGATTACACCCACAAAATCCATAAAGAAAGAGAAATAAAGAGTTAGTATTTTTGAAAAGCATTTTGAAAGAGAAAGATATTTGAAATATGATTGTAAGATCTAAGCAATCTATAAGTTATAGGAAAACCGAATTTTTCATTCCTAAACTTAGTCTCTATTTAAAAATTTGTTATCAATCAAAGTAAGGAGTCAAATTGTGCTTCTCATCTAGTCTATTACTTTACCCTAAGTCATATGCACCTTGTGAATGTGAAAATTTTGACTAAGGGTTCATTAACTCTAACTCATGTGCCTTATTTATTTATATATATATATATTTTTTATTTATTATTCCTCAATTTCATTAGGCTTTCTAATCTGCCCATGTAACAAACATTCAGTCGGTGACACCCAACCGGACAGTTTTAGGGCACCAGGTGAGAAAAACACCCCTAAGGACTTAAATACTCGAGCAGATAAGGCCACGAAACCAAGGTTTTTATTTATACGATGTACCCCTTTTAGGCGTGAATACTTATGCTTCATGAGGCATAAATACCCAGCTTAATCAGAGGATACACATTTTTTTTCTCATCTAATTATCTTTTGCATAAATACTAAGGCTTGCTTAGGCCAAAGCACCTAGCTAATCAATAATTGACTTGTTTGTATATATATATATATTATAACTTATCTAATCATCTTTCGCATAAATACTAAGGCTTTAGGCCAAAGCACCTAGCTAATCAATAATTAGACTTGTTTTTTTTTAATAAGGCATAAGAATCTTTGTTTTTGAACCCTAAGTGTGTAAGTGTATGAAGTGTGCATATTTCATCAAGGTAAAGATCAAGACCAAATTACTTTGACAAATTATCTTTCTAACTCTAAAAATCAAACAAATAATCTTATTTTGACCAAGTATAAGAAATCCTAATTTGGATTTTCCTATTCCTTAAAATTAACTTAATTTCTTACAAAAATAAGTCAAAATATTGTTTCTATTTTCAAAAAGTTTTAAAAGTAAAGAAAAATGTTAAATTTTTTTATTATTATTTTTATTTTAAAGAAAAAGAAAAGTTATGTTAGACCCTCCCCCACACCTATCTCATGCATTGTCCTCAATGTATGAATTAATGCATAGATGCATGAAAAAGAAGAAAGGGAAGGAAAATGTTACCTTAAGGTGGTGGTTCCGGTGGTGGTCTGATTGGTCCACGAAACGCGGCCCAATCAACTTTTCTTGGGTCTCGGAGGAACCCACCAGAAATATCTTTAATATAACCCATTAAAAAGATTTGTCCATAAAGGATTTTTATTAAGTATTTGACCCCATCTAATTTCCATATCCATAATTAATTTCGGAGTCAAATTTGTCAACCACCTCGTCCCAGAATGGAGTATGAAATGATAGAACGGTTGACTTGGACTCAGTAAGGACAGGAACTAATACCGACTAGGGAAGGTGACTTAAATCAAGTAAAGGTTCAAGAGTCGAAATAGGTTCAGAAATTGGGTCCAAGTCAAGAAGTTGAAACTCAAATCCACATGTGTTTTCCAACAATGGAATGTGACCTAATATGGGTGATTCCAGTTCAGGGATGATAGGTGATGGAATCAAAACTGACTCTAGAATATTATTCAGGTTGATAATAAAACAGGAGTCAATATTGATTCAGAAAGTTGAACTGGATCACAGATTTGAGAATCTAGGTCACATATCTCATTGAGTTCAATATCATAAAAATGAAAACTTGCCAATTTGTCAATAGGATTTTCAAAATTGTATAATTGGTCAAGTTCAATATGATCCTCAAAGATGGGTGATTCAATTTCATTATGAATTGGTACAGGATCCAATGTTGACTTCGGGAAAAGATTGAAGTCAGGTGAAGATACCGGAGTCATTATTGAATCAGGAAGAAGAATTGAATCACTAAGTTGGGGTTCAAGATCATATTCATTCTCAAGTTCTATCTTAGGAAAGGAATAACTTGCCAAACTGTCAATATCTTTTTCCAAATTTAGAGTTTGGGCAAGTTCAAATGGTTGTTCTGAAATAGAATCTTGATTTCCAAAACAACATGACTCTTCGGCTCTAACAGAATGGTAAGTGACATCAGGACGGTGGGAACGTAGAGATTCTACCATCATATCTATGTCACGATTACGAGTGTTTTGAGCCTGAGTCATGGCTTTAAGCATCTTTTCATAGTTGATAGGTTCATTGTTTTGATGAAAAGATGAAGAATTGTCTTGGAAGTGGTAGTGAAATTGTGAGTCCATCAGATTTTGGGATTTGTGTTTGGACTCACGCATATTCATTTCCAAAATTGATGGTTTCCTATTTTGGACGGGTGGAACTGAGTATGACTCTTGAAAATATTGTGGACTAGGTAGAGAAGGAGGACAAGTTGGTTGATAATTATGCTCGGGGGAGGTAAATCCCCACTGACTCGGTGAAGAGTTGAAATTATTATGGACATTATAGTTATTAGATGGGGGACATGGGTTATATTGATTCGGATAAGACCAATCCGGCACACTAGGTTGGTCAAAGTTATGATATGCCGGGTTGGTAATATCCGAAAATGAAGTCGGTGTGTAATATGGATTATTATTGTAGTTGAAAAAATTATTATTATAGTCCATATCACACAATAGAATACACACAAAAAAGAAAGAAAATCAAACAAATAAACAAACAAGAAAGAAAAAATTCTAACCTAAGTTAGGGTAGACCTAGACCTAGACGACTCCTAACTGGTTAGACTGTCCACGGGAGGTTTAATGTAGACTTTGACCACAAGCTAATCAGCCAGGTCAGGGCAAGATTGGTGGGAGGTTTTCCGTCAAAGATGTTCCTTAATTAAATAACCACCAATCTTCGGGCTTTCGGCCCTTAATCCCTTTCCTAGACACTGATTTGGCAAGAGTCAAGTTCCAACACCTTTCCCCCTTAGGATAATCTCCTAATTGAGTCCGAGATGTCCCTAGGGCCAACGTCTACTTATTTTAAGTTAGGCTTGGGTTAGTGAGTGCTTGGATTCTGATTTTTGGGCTAAGGAAGGGTGATTAAATCCCCACCTTATCTTGTTATTGGGTTGGTGCCCTTAAAATTAATTAGTGCAAGTGTACAAGATATGTAAGATTCACTCAAAGCGATATAAATCAACCAAGAAGTGAGTCCTATGCTAAATGCAATGCATACGTACCTTGCTCCAGCACTCTTCAACAGTAAAAATAAATGAATTGAAAAAAACGCGTGCCTAAAATGCAAACGTCTAATCAATTTTTAACTTTTGCAACAAACGTTTTACTGTTGATTATTTAGCAGGCTTATGTGATGGCATATAGGAAATAGAGAATTGCAGAGAACTAGAATTTGTAAAGCAAGCAGCCCTGCAAAAACCTGTTAGTAGTCAACTCGTCCTTGCCGTGGATCCGCGGCTTTTGCCGTGGAAACGCGGCAATTCAGAGGGCCCTTGGTCTCTTCTTTCTAGAGCAGAGGCCCAAGGCCACTTGTATGTCACTGCAATATTAATTTCCTGCTTTGATTGCCCTGTAACCTGCAACAGAGAAGAAAATTCGTTTAGTTCTAAAAAAATTTTCAAAAAAATTCAAATTTCAATAAAAAACATGTTACCCTCCCGGCAACGGCGCCAAAATTTGATTGAGGTAAACCTGCACACAAAATACGTAAATATAGAACTTAAGAAAGAAGATGTGCAAGTGCTCAATTCTTCCGCTATAGCAAGTGGCTATGCGGGTCGTGATCCACAAGGAGGGTTTGCGATGGAAGCTTTACGGTTCTTTATTGAAATCGTTATAAAAACCAAACGAGGGTTCTTCTCTGTTTTTAAGTTAATAAAAAGAAAAAAGAAAGTTATAGTTAAAGTTAAGAAGAAAGTGAGTGCGAATTAATTCTGATTTAATTCAGAATTTTGGTGGGCTTTGGGCTCATTTCTCTTCAACTCCTTAAAGATTGGGCCTGCAAATAAGTCAAACAATTAATTAGAACAATGCAGGCTTTTATTCTATAATAAGTATGGAAATATGATATTAAATATGCAACATTAGCGACCAATCAGACTTCGGGGAGCAGCCTTCAAGTCTTGTGAAAGGATGCGAACTTCAGAACGTCGCCTTTAAGTCTTGTGAAAGGACGTGGACTTTAGAACATAGCCTTCAGGAAAGGATGCAGACTTCAGGACGCAGATTTCAAGCTTGTGAATGGGCGCAAACTTCCGGACGTAGCCTCCAAAAGCGTCATATGCAATCCATCTTAAAGATTTTGATGGATTTTTTGTAGGTTCACCTAGAGGGGGGGGGGGTGAATAGGTGATGGCTAATCTAATGGTCACTTAATGCCAAATAATGCGGAAGTATAAACTATTATGACCTAAACTAAACTCTTACACTAAACACCACGTATAACACAAGAGTATTGCCGAATTCCCCGTGAAGGGCTCTGGATAAACTCCTCTAGATTCCCCTTGAATGGGTTGAGGTGCCGCGTTGGCTCTCTTGGTTAAATACAAGTGTTAGCAAACACCCAAGCATGTATATCAATTAAGCACACAAGTATATCATGCATATAAAGATAAACACAATAAAGGAATGCAAGATATAAACAAGAGACAAGAGAGAGAGTGAGCAATCGCAAACACAAGGGATTTGTTTCGAGGTTCGAGCACACTTGCTCTACATCCCCGCCTCCGACACACGAAGGATTTCCACTATGCACGATCCCAATGGATCTCTCCTCGGTGCCGCAACACCTATAAACCCTCGGACTCTCTAGTCCCGTACACACGCAAGCCCACCGGCTCGCCGAGGCCGCACCTCAAACAAAGAGTTCGCACCCGAACTCGAAACACCGAGTCCCCACTAGGACCCGAAACAATGCGAACACAACCGTCCGCCTTCTCAAAGGAACAAAGTAGAACTTTGGTGATCACAACTCTTGATCACCTAAAATCCTCTCACAAAAACACTCCTATAGAATGAATAGCTCAATGGGTTGCTCAAGTGTTTGTGAGAAAAACAAGGAAAGAGATGGTGGAGGAAAACTCAAAGAAATCTCTTTTAAACACTCTTGATAAAAAACTCCCCTTTTGATTGGAAGTATTAGCTCTCAATTTAGTGGAGAAAAACCTCTGAAAAGTGTAGGAAAAACTGGCTCTAAAAGTCTCCAAAAATCTTGGTGAAAAACAATGGCCAAACCCCCAAATTTATAGGCTCAGAAAAACTAGCCGTTGGGGTTCTGTCAGGCTTGTCGGTCGACCGTCCGGCCGACCGGCCAACGGTCATATTTCAGACCGTTTGAGCCATCGGTCGACTGGCCGGTCGACCGAGCCAGGATACAGAGAGCAATCTCTCTGTCCGGTCGACCGCGCGGTCGGCCGGGGCTTTTCCAGAGAGCAGAGCTCTCTGGACGGTCGACCGAGTCGGTCGGCCGGCCATCCTACAGAGCTGGCGTGCACGTCTGTACACGTCGGTCGACCGAGTCGGTCGACCGACTTTAGCCCTAGTCGACTTGGTCGGTCGACTAGTCGACTGGCTAAAGCCTGGAACAGAAAATCTAGGGATTAAAACTTGGTCTTTTTGGCTCACTTAAAATCCCATAAAATACTGAAAATATATAAAAATAGTTTTACCAATATACTTTGATAAACAAACATGCTTGCACAAAATCAAGGCATGTTATAAAAGATTTGGACTATTTTTGTAAGTTGGAAATATTGGCTCAAATGAAAACTAGTATTTTTCTAAAACTTGTTTTCCAAACTTCACCAAATACAAAAACAAGATATTTTGAATTCATTAAAGTATAGTGTGTATGGATATGATCCACTACACAATTAAGATGAAATATCTATGTTTTTGGCATTAAGCTCTAAATATGGTTTTGGTTTAAAAACATGTATATAAGAAAACACCAAAAACCAAAATTGTATTTTTCCAAAGTAAAAATCTTTTGAAAAAATAAAACTATCAAGAGTGTGTGTGTATATGTACTTGAGCAATCCACCAACTACTCTATCCTTTACATTTTATCTAAAACAAAAATCTTATACCTAGACACAAGTCTTCATCTTCTTGAAGTCTTTACTTGAAGCCTTCTCATCTTCTTGACTTGGTCCAAACACCGTGCTAGCTCCAAAACTTGACTTCAAATCCTTTGTTGAAGCTATGCACCTACTAAGATCTTGATCATAAATCTGTCACTAATTAAACACAAGATCATTAGTAAACATAACTACATGAGTTGATCATCATCAAAACTAGAGTGATAGGCCTTTGGGCTAACAATCTCCCCCTTTTTTAATGATGACAAAACTCATGAAGTTATATATGCATGGATTAAAGTAAAGCTTTAAAGAAGCTCCACCTTAACTCATGCATAACAAATAAACAATATAATATGGAAATGAAGCACATGACATGTATGCAAATCAAGGAGATAAACATGCTAATCAAGCATAAAACAAAATCACAAAATCTTTTTCTCCTATTTGCACAACAAAACATATATGCATAAACAATCCTTTTTCACAAAACATGCATATATCCAAAATCTTTCTCCCCCTTTTTGTCAATCATCAACAAAGGGGTAAAAATACAATCAACAAATTTTTCTCCCCCTTTTTGTCATAAACAAAGAGACCAATAAGGGGTCAAATCAAACAAGTCAATAAAAGGTTATATGCGATATACATTCATGAAGAGGAAGACGGTAAAGTAACTTCCCTATACATATACATTACATGAAAGAGGGATGACAAGCCCTAATTCACATAACGTATAATATGTAATGCATAAGAAGAGATGTGAAGCTCCCCCTACACACGTGTACCATATAAAGAAGAGTTGTTAAGCTCCTCAATATACAATACACTCAACATGAATTTATATGTAGAAGAGATGTTAAGCTCTCCTTGCATATAGGCAATACAAATAAAAAATTTTGAATTTTTCTATTAAAACAAAATTTTGAATTTTCTCAATAAAACAAATCTTGAGAATTTTTCTTAAAATATTTATTTTCTTATCATAAACAACTTTGTGCTTTAAACATGTAAAACAAATTTAACTCAAGGACAAATAACTCATATATATGTATGAAAAATGAGTATACCAAATGAAATTGATACATACATATATGGGAAAACAAAATATGAGTATATACAAAAGAAGTTCATATTGATACCAATTGAAAATATGCAATGATACCAATAGAAAAATAAGCTTAAGTGTATACATCATATAATCTACCACATGAAGAACTCGAACTAGTTAAATGAAGATGTTTGAAAACTAGTACGGAATCCTTCAATCAAGGAATAAAATAAAAATATTTTTCATGAAATATGTGTAAATCACATGAAAATGGCAATGAAGCTCAATATTCCTTTAAATAAGACAATGTGAAAATTATCATAAATTTTGAAAACATAAAAATCACCACAAAATTTTTATTAAAAAATTATATTTCAAGGTATATGTATGTTTTGACAACACAAGAAGTATACATTCATATCCCTAAACACAATTGAGTTCATATATATAGATTTGCATGAAAGGCAAATGACTCAAGAGGTATGCATGTATATCTTAAAGTTTGGCAAAATAAACATATACATGAAATGAAAGCACATGATCATAACACAAATCCAAAATGGGAATACAAGTTTAAAAATGTAAGGATCATCAAAACTAGGCTATACTAGCACACCTAATGGGCACAAATAAGCAATCAAACCCAACCATATATAGATTTATTTGTGACCCATAATATGTACAAGTATAAATCCTAGTGTTGACAAAAACTAACATTTAAACTAATATTCAATTCATGAAGCATCAAATCTTGAGAATACAAAAGAATTTATCCAATGGATTAAAAATAGGATCATGTGAATAACTTATAAACTAATTGAAGAATAAATAACTAGTATAAAATAGTTTTTGAACAACTAGTTAAAAATCCTTCAAATACATCAAATCATATGTTTTTCATAAAACATAACTAAGTACATAAAGGTTTAATCACTCATGGTCTATAAAGCTCAAAATGATCATGAAACTAAGTCATGAAATAATAAATGAAGATATAAGTGTTAAACGATCATGTAAATAGCATTTTTATGAAAATAGTCATTTAAGCTCAAAAAGATCATAAGTCACATTTTAATAATGAAAAATCATTTTTCATTAAAACACTAATCTTCATGGTATATGTATGATTTATCCAAAACTAACAATACACATACATATCCCAAACATAAAAGAGTCTATTTAAGGTATTTGCATGAAGGCAAGGATATACATGTATATTTATTAGATTTGAATAAAAATGCATATACATGAAGTAAAAACACGAGAATTGGCAAAACAAGTGTAAATGAGGAAATCATCAAAACTAGCTTATACATGTGCATATAGTGGGTACAAATGAGTATGAAGTGTAAACATATATGAATCAATTTGTTCTCACTATCTGTACATGTATAAATACAAGTTTTAATGGAATCTACATCTAAACATGAATTTACCACATGAAGTACAAAAACAATTAAAACATGAATATGCTATGATATATGTAAAAAGCATGTACATAAAAAGTAGGAGTTTAGAGATTGTTGCCAACTCCAAAGCTCCAAGCATGGTCTTCTTTCCCACCAAAACCTCCTTGATAGCGGTGCTCCAAATATGTGTCCTTTTAGTTCAAGTGCACCCACCATCAAGGCACCAAATCTCTCACGTTTTGTGAGAGCCCTCACCTACATCAAATACACAAGGTGGGGATTTTGGTACCTATTTTCTTTTGGGTCCTTGGGGGTTAGTCTTATAAGGAACCCCAAAATTTTTATTCTTAGCAAAATTTATATGATGTAATCTATCAAAATAAAACTTTGCTAAATGGCCTTTGCGGCCACAATGTGTACACTTGTACACCTTAGTATGCTTATGTGTATGTGTATGATCGTGGCGTGCAACATAAGCATATGCATGATGATGTGCATGAGAATGTGGAGCTTGTTTCTTTGAAAACATAAACTCCAATCTAGTGTGGTTAAATGCACAAGAGTTCAAAGTTGAACTCAAACAATCCATTTTATTTTTCAAATCTTTAATCTCATTAGTGGTGGCATGTAAAGCATGATGAGATAAAGAATCATTTTTCTTTTTCTTTTTCGAAACAAATTCTTTTTCTTTTTCACAAATCTTTCTTTTTAAAGAGTTGTTTTCTTGAAAAACAATTTCCTTTTATTTTTCCACCAAAATCATTTCATTTTTCAAAATCATATTTCCTTCACACAAATCATTCAATTTAGACATTAAGAAAATATTTTCATTTTTCAAATCATCTTTTTCTTTTTCAATGCATGCAACCTTATTTTCTAATGAATCTTTTTCATTAAGCATGCAAACAAAATCTTTTTTCAAATTTTTATTATCTTTTCTTAGCATGTCATATTTTTCAAGTAATTGTTGACAAAAACAAGCAAGCTCATCATATGACATATCATTTTCATCTACCTCGGATTCGGTAGTTACCTCAAGGGGGTTATCCCCTTGGACCATATAGCACAAGTTGGAGGTGTTGCTTCCAACGTCCGAATCGCTCCCCGCATAATATAGATCCTTTTCGCCGAGGGAGGTGATGATGTTCCATGCTACAAAAGCCGATTCAATATAAGAAACCCTAGATAAATAATCATCATTTAGGGTTGACTTTAAAGCATGAAGGGCTTTTGCATTAGCCTCAAAATTCTTACCATCTAAACAGTATGCATTATTAGTAGTGGCAAGATAAACATGAATGCCTAGGGCCTTGAGGTACAAAGACATCTTAACCTTCCAAATTTGGATGTTAAGAATGTCAAAGGTGGGTGGTGACATGTAGTCCATGGTGTGTGTACAAATATTGTGATTAACCTAAAATGAGGATCTTTAACTCTAGGTTGTTAGACCAAATTTCAGAGCACTTGGCTCTGATACCAATTGCAGGTTCACCTAGAGGGGGGTGAATAGGTGATGGCTAATCTAATGGTCACTTAATGCCAAATAATGCGGAAGTATAAACTATTATGACCTAAACTAAACTCTTACACTAAACACCACGTATAACACAAGAGTGTTGCCGAATTCCCCGTGAAGGGCTCTGGACAAACTCCTCTAGATTCCCCTTGAATGGGTTGAGGTGCCGCGTTGGCTCTCTTGGTTAAATACAAGTGTTAGCAAACAACCCAAGCATGTATATCAATTAAGCACACAAGTATATCATGCATATAAAGATAAACACAATAAAGGAATGCAAGATATAAACAAGAGATAAGAGAGAGAGAGTGAGCAATCGCAAACACAAGGGATTTGTTTCGAGGTTCGAGCACACTTGCTCTACATCCCCGCCTCCGACACACGAAGGATTTCCACTATGCACGATCCCAATGGATCTCTCCTCGGTGCCGCAACACCTACAAACCCTCGGACTCTCTAGTCCCATACACACGCAAGCCCACCGGCTCGCCGAGGCCGCACCTCAAACAAAGAGTTCGCACCCGAACTCGAAACACCGAGTCCCCACTAGGACCCGAAACAATGCGAATACAACCGTCCGCCTTCTCAAAGGAACAAAGTAGAACTTTGGTGATCATAACTCTTGATCACCTAAAATCCTCTCACAAAAACACTCCTATAGAATGAGTAGCTCAATGGGTTGCTCAAGTGTTTATGAGAAAAACAAGGAAAGAGATGGTGGAGGAAAACTCAAAGAAATCTCTTTTAAACACTCTTGATAAAAACTCCTCTTTTGATTGAAAGTATTAGCTCTCAATTTAGTGGAGAAAAACCTCTGAAAAGTGTAGGAAAAACTGGCTCTAAAAGTCTTCAAAAATCTTGGTGAAAAACAATGGCCAAACCCCCAAATTTATAGGCTCAGAAAAACTAGCCGTTGGGGTTCTGTCAGGCCTGTCGGTCGACCGTCTGGCCGACCGGCCGACGGTCATATTTCAGACCGTTTGAGCCATCGGTTGACTGGCCGGTCGACCGAGCCAGGATACAGAGAGCAATCTCTCTGTCCGGTCGAACGCGCGGTCGGCCGGGGCCTTTCCAGAGAGCAGAGCTCTCTGGTCGGTCGACCGGGTCGGTCGGCCGGCCATCCTGCAGAGCTGGCGTGCACGTTTGTGCACGTCGGTCGACCGAGTCGGTCGACCGACTTCAGCCCTAGTCGACTTGGTCGGTCGACTAGTCGACTGGCTGAAGCCTGGAACAGAAAATCTAGGGATTAAAACTTGGTCTTTTTGGCTCACTTAAAATCCCATAAAATACTGAAAAATATACAAAAATAGTTTTACCAATATACTTTGATAAACAAACATGCTTGCACAAAATCAAGGCATGTTATAAAAGATTTGGACTATTTTTGTAAGTTGGAAATATTGGCTCAAATGAAAACTAGTATTTTTCTAAAACTTGTTTCCAAACTTCACCAAATACAAAAACATGATATTTTAAATCATTAAAGCATAGTGTGTATGGATATGATCTACTACACAATTAAAATGAAATATCTATGTTTTTGGCATTAAAGTCTAAATATGGTTTTGGTTTAAAACATGTATATAAGAAAACACCAAAAACCAAAATTGTATTTTTCCAAAGTAAAAATCTTTTGAAAAAACAAAACTATCAAGAGTGTGTGTGTATATGTACTTGAGCAATCCACCAACTACTCTATCCTTTACATTTTATCTAAAACAAAAATCTTATACCTAGACACAAGTCTTCATCTTCTTGAAGTCTTCACTTGAAGCCTTCTCATCTTCTTGACTTGGTCCAAACACCGTGCTAGCTCCAAAACTTGACTTCAAATCCTTTGTTGAAGCTATGCACCTACTAAGATCATGATCATAAATCTGTCACTAATTAAACACAAGATCATTAGTAAACATAACTACATGAGTTGATCATCATCGAAACTAGAGTGATGGGCCTTTGGGCCAACATCTTTCAATGTCAAGTCGGCATTGACGGTTGGGGACTTGTGTCTTTGGTGTTTCCCAGAGTAAAAATCCACGTGTCTCATCCACATTGGATTTGATATTTGTGTAGGAATTAGGGCTGATTGCTTTGATTTTTATGCCATTTATTATAGGCCTTCTAGCAAGCCTATAAATAGGCCTCAGCCTCTTAACAATCATTCATCTCGACTGTTTTTCTTTGCGAGCATGCACTCTGAGGGACTTTGTCTTGATTGTCCACCTTTCCTTCAAGGGCATGTGTTCTAAAGAACAAAAAGAACCCAAAGCTTCGATAATTTCTTTCAATCTTCTTCGAAGATTATCACTGTTAAGTGATTTTAAGATTAAAGCATTGCTTTAAGTACTTTCACGATAGTGCATTGACAAATGAAGTCCAGCTTCTAGAGAATTCTTCTTCAAGTAGGAACTGGCTTTTGTCATGATAAGGCTTGGTCTCTCTGAAGTTCTGTCATCCCCTTCCATAAAGAGATTCCGTCTTTTGATCTCTTTTTGAAATCTTTTCTTGGAACTACACGTGTCTCTGCTCTGCAAACGCGCCTTTAACGTTACTTGATAAAATATGAGCTTATTGACGTCAGAGTCTAAGGCTCAAATTTTTCAGACGCGAGTGTGGTGAACTCTACATTAGGATGCTGAAGCGCGAGTTTTGCATATGAATCTCGCGTTTGGGGCTCTTGACTTGGAGAATTTCAAGTTTGCTCTTTTGAGTTTTCTGGACGCGAACATGACAAGCCCTGCGTCTCAGACACTAATATAGCGAACTCTGCATCTTGAAGTTGCTTCAGGCAGATTTTAAGATCTGCATCTGCATCTTTGATTGATGCTTCACGTCCTATATGTCAGATGCGAGTCTAATACAAGACTGCGTTTGGATCCATATTTTCTATCCCTGCGTCAGTTAACTCCGTGTATGGAGTTCATGACTTCAGCCTCGCGTTTGTACCTTTAACTTCATGTTTCTGTTTTTACAAAATTTTAATCTCTGGGTTTTTTGCTTCTTGCAGATTCTGGCCACATCGATAGCGTCTTTGCTGGGTTCATGGGAGAATGTTTGGACCGGCCAGCTTGTTCGATTGGTGAGCACTCAGGAAGTCAAAGCTCCTGTCCGCGGGCGTGCTTGGTTCATGGGAGAATATTTGGACCGACCTGCTTGTTCGATTGGTGAGTATTCGAGGAGTCAGAGCTCATGTCCATAGGCGAGGAGGATCCACACAGTTGCTGGTATCCGTCAAGGCCTTATTGGACATGACGCACTAGTAACGTCGCGGGTTTTTCATGGTCACAGTGGGTATGGCGCCTTTGAAGATCACAGGAAAGGAGATCTCACTAATAAGGTCTCAGAACCTCCTTTCACCAATCTTACTCAAGAAAGTGACAGTAATGAAATACCCATGCTCATTGGATGACTTTCTGGTGGTGGAGATGCTCATTAAGCGAAGGATTACGGTCTTGTGAAGAGCTTCGCACCAGTTGGTCGGGTGGAATCAGAATGCTCCCTTGCATTTCAACCTCGAGAAACACCATAGTTCTCAAGAGGAGAGGAAATTGATCCGTCGTTCTCGGCCACAGTCAAGAGGACGAACTTTGTGCATCTTCAAGATTTGGAGGAGTGAGTGTAACTTTTCGCTGAGTAAGAAAGACTTCTTTATACTCCTTTGTTATAACGCTCAATCTTATTGTATAAGAGAGTGTTTTGTATCACTTTCATATTTTTGAATATTAATAAAAGTGACACTTTTTCTGTCTTCTTGTCTTGACTTCCTTTTTGTATTGAAAATCAGACAAATAGAAGTAATAACTTTTGATTTGCTAGAAATGTGATATTTAACTTAGCAAGTCAAAGTTGAAAAATTCTATTTAAGGAATTTAAGATTACTGTCGAGGCACGATATTAACTTGACAGGAGTGGAATAATTTCCGTGGACTTGCCAATCCACGGATGAGAATGACAAGTGATGTTTCACCCCCCACAGAGGATTATGACTGAGTATTTATCAGAGGTTTAGTATTAACGTAATTAGGACTCAGCTGGGGATTTGATGAAAACACTGTTAAAGGTATAATATTAACCTAATAGTACTTTTAAGTGGACCTGCTATTCTGTTGACGAGAATAACAAGTGTGGCTAGACCCGTTGGGAATCTAGGAGAATTTTTACCGTTAGAGGTGTAATATTAACTTAACAGGTTGGATTGAATCTTATCAGAGTTGTGATATTAACTTGACAAGGATGTGAGCTAGAGGTGTGATGTTAACTTAGCCCTGTAGAAATTTTAGTTTTATTTGGAAAGACTGAAAATATCACTGTCATAGGTGTAGTGTTAAACTTGACAGTGAAGGTAATACTAGAGGTGTAATGTTAAACTTAGCATTGTCATCTCGACTTTGATACGAAAGTTCGAGGGAAAGTCATTGTCATAGGTGTATTGTTGAACCAAATAATGAACTGGATGCTAGAGGTGTGATGTTAAACTTAGCATCGCTCATGGCAGCTTTGATATGGAAGCCTGAGAAAAAGTCACTGTCATAGGTGTATTGTTAAACTTAACAATGAACTGGATGCTAAAGGTGTGACGTTAAACTTAGCATCGCTCATCTTAGCTTCGATATGGAAGCCTGAGAAAAAGTGACTGTCAGAGATTTAATATTGAACCTGGTAGCAACTTAATCACTGCTAGAGGTGTAGTGTTAAACTTAACAGTAATTTGTCAGAGGTGTGATGTTAACATGACAGCAGTTGATTTGCGATATGGGCAATTTTGAGGACTTGTGACTCCATGCAATCGAGAGACAAGTGAAGTTCGTACTCGCTGGGGAGTATTAAAACTTTCCATTGTTAGAGGTATGGTATTAAACTTCACAATGATTGAGTTTGTGGACCTACCACTCTATGGGAGAGAATTGATAGGGGACTTTGGTGGAAAATAAAATGAATTGTCAGAGGTATAATGTTAACATGACAAACATTGATTTTCTAGGGACATGGGAGATTCGCTGTTAGAGGTGTAATATTAACATAACAGCAGAGATTTTAAATGAGTTTTATTGTCAGAGTTTAATATTAACTTGACCGAATCTGCTGGAGATCGGAAAATTTGGCTTGTCAGAGTTTACTATTAACGTGACAAGTCCCAACTCATTTTGTTTAAGAAATGAACCCAGGTATTTTTGTGGTCCTACCATTCGGTGGGTGAGAATTGATAGGAGATTTTGGAGGAGAGGATGGGACCAAGTCCCTTATGATTTTTAGCGAACCCTAAGCTATTAACGGATTTGGTGTGCTTTTACCAACTACCGTTTGAGTTGGGCTAGCCATGCTATTTCCCTCAGCATAATAAGTTGTCGAAGACTTATGTTGGACTTAAAAGCCAACATTTTCCTCTATCCTTAGCCAACAGAGGCGTCAGATGTCCATAGGTACATTAGAGAAGAGTAACAACGTTAAAACCGAAGTCTTGCATTTTGTTTCTTCTTTAATATTTACATCATGCATCATGATGTAACTAGCGCTTGATCGGCTCAACACTGATCGACCATGATATGATCTAGTAAAGGAAAAAAGAAGCTTTTCTTTGGCGTTCTTTCAAATATCTTGGATCTGGAGTTTTGATCAAAGGTGAAGTATTAAGCTGATTAGGAGAAGAATGCTATCAAGGATAGTATTTCTTCAAGAATTTGCCATTGATTGGCATCATGAGTGTATCACTGTCTAGGATTATAAGGCGATATGCTCCATTTGAGTAGATTGACTCCACTACAAATGATCCTTCCTATTTGAGCTGGAATTTTTCTTTGGTCTTATGCGTCATCACCATGGGTCTTCTGACGGCTAAGACAAGGTCGCCTTTCTTGAAAGTCCGCTCCTTGAATTTCTTGTTGAAGGCTCTAGTAATTCGAGCTTGACAGAGTTCGATTTGCTGTTGAGCTTGCTGGCATTCATCGTCCAAAGCCTCCAGCTCTTGGGATCGTATTCGATGCTTCTCTTCATTTGTCATCTCTTTTGTCAAGGCGACACGTAGAGATGGGATCTGGATTTCTAATGGGAGTACAGTTTCACACCCATATACCAAGGAAAATGGTGTAGCTTTCGTCGGGGTTCAAACCGTCGAGCGATAAGCTTACAAGCATTCACCTAATTTGTCGTCCCAGTCACGTTAGTTTTTTGAGACAAATTTCTTGAGAAGTTTCCCAATAGTCTTGTTGAAAGCTTCAGCAAGACTGTTAGCGGCTGGATAGTATGCAGTTGAAGTCATACTCTGAATTCAGAATTTGTTACAGAACCTTTGAAAGACTTGAATGACGAACTGGGGCCCACTATCATGGACAATTCATCGTGGCATGCCAAAATGAGAAATGACGTGATGTTTAACGAATTTGATCATGTCAGATGTCTTTACCTCCCTCAAGGGGACAACTTTTGGAGAAGTAATCGGTTATCATTAGGATGAATCGATGTCCTTCGGATGAGGTGGGCTGATAGGACTAATCACGTCCATTCCCCACATTTCAAATGGCCAGGAAGTAGTTGTAGAGCGAAGATGTCCTTGTGCTTGATGGATGAAGTCACCATAGACCTGACAGGCGTGACATCATTGGCGTAAGCGATGGCGTCAGGGATCATCTTTGGCTAATAATATCCCAGTCTTCAGAGTCGATCTCCTAACTTCGGACCAGGCTGATGAGCTCCACACATACCGTCATGCGCTTTTTTGAATACTTTCTGTGCCTCTTTTTGTGACAGGCAGCAGAGGAGGATCCCATCATGCGATCGGTGATATAGTGTTCGCGTGATCGCATTATAGTAGAATTTAGAGGCTTTTCTTCTAATGGCAGCCGCCTCTTTGGGGTCATCAGGAAAGATGTTGTACAATGCATAGTCAATGTACAGAAATCACTAGTCCCTGAGTTCTAAACCTGTTGAAGTCTCTAGAGCTTCTTTGACTTGACGGTCTCCTGTCAGCTTTTGGTGATCTTTAAAAGCGAATCTTGGGCAATACAGGTCATGGCTATGACCAGTATTTTCTCTACTGCTTCGGCTGAAAGAGCCAAGGAAGCAGTGAGAAATGCCAGTACATCTGCATGCGCATTTTGCTGGCGAGGTACATGGTCAATGTAACAGTTTCTGAACTTCTCAGCCATGTAGATAGTTGCGTTGTAACAGGGTACAAAGTCTTCATGTATGACTTCGTACTCCCCGCGAACTTGGTTAACGATGGGCTTAAAGTCTCATATGCTTCGAGATTTTTAACGCCAATCTCATCGGCGATTTGCATCCTGATTAAGAGGGCATTGTATTCTGCTACATTGTTGGAACATGGCTTGGTTAATGAGAATGCACGAGGGATTACGTAGTTCTGTGGGGAGACAAGAACTACCCCCACTTCTGCTATGACATTCCCTCGCAGACCCGTTCTTGATGCACCGTCGAAGAAGAGTTGCCATACCTGTCCTTCGAAAGATGTCTGGGTCAAACAAACTTCAGCGACCTCGTCTGGGAGATCTTCATAAAGTTTGGTCATTCTGGGATCTGGATACTCAGCCAGGAAATCTGCCACCGCCTGTCCCTTTACGACTTTTTGCGACAAGAATTACATCTCATATTGGGAGAGCAATATGGCCCATTTTGCCAATCGATCATTTAGTGATGATGGCTTTGTCACAAACAACCTTAAAGGATTGACTTTTGATATGACATGTATAGTTTGGCCCATCAAGTAGTGTCGCATTTTCTGGACAGCGAATACTAATGCCAAACATTCCTTTTCGATTGGGTTGTACTGATGTTCGGCTCCGATTATAGTTCTACTCAGATAGTAGATTGACTGCTCATGTCCCTGATCATTATTCTGGGCTAGCAAAGCTCTTAAAGAATGATCTATTGCTCGAATGTATATCAGGAAAGATTTTCCTGACACCAGAGCTGTAAGGACAGGTGGTTGCGTGAGGTACCGCTTGATTTCCTCGAACGCTTGTTGGCAAGCCTCGTCCCAAATGAATGAAACACACTTTTCATTAATTTGGTGAAGGGTGGCATCTTCCTGAGAGATTTGAGATAAACCTCCAGATATATGCTAGTCGCCCTTGCAATTCTCTAAACTCTCTGAGATTCCTTAGAGGTTTCATCTCCAAAATAGTGCAGGCTTTCTCTGGTCAAGGTGGATTCCTTTGCATATAACAACAAACTCTAGGAATTTACCGCTGGCTACTCCCCAGAAAGATTTGGTGGGATTCATTTTTAGTTGATGTGTCTGCATGATGTCAAATACTGTCTTCAGATCTGCTATGTAATCGCCTTTGGCACGGCTCTTTACTGCAATGTCATCGACATAGCATTCCACTGTTTTGCGTATATGCTCGTGGAAAATTGCATTCATAGCTCTCTGGTATGTTGCTCCCGTGTTCTTTAATCCGAAGGGCATGATAGTATAGCAGTATACCCCCAATGGCGTCCTGAAAGATGTATGCTTTTCATCATCAGGGTACATCTTGATTTGATTGTATCCTGAGAATTCATCCATGAAGGACATTCGTTCAAACCCACAAGTGTTATCGATCATGGCATTTGTGATTGGAAGGGGGAATTCATCTTTAGGACAGGCCTCGTTTAGATCGTGAAAATCAATGCAAATCCGGATCTTCCCATTCTTCTTGGTAATGGGGGCGATATTGCCTACCCAATCGGGGTGTTGTTCCTTCCTGATGAAACTGCAGTCTATAAGTTTTTTGACTTCCAACTAGATTGCTTTTATTATTTCTGGACGGAACCGTCGCTGCTATTGTTTGACTGGTTTCGCGTCCGAATTAATGTTAAGGCGATGCATAGCCACTTGAGGATCAAACCAGGCATATCCTCGTTATTTCAAGCGAAAACATCTATATACTCCCACACGAGAGATATTAGATCTTCCTTCTCGGAGAGTGATAAGCTTTCACTCATAAAGATGGGTTTAGGATTAGCCTCATCTCCCAGATTGATCTGGGTGACCTTATCCTCTGTGGGTGGTTCACATTGTTCGAAGCGAATATTCCAAAAAGCGTTTAAGTGTTTGATCTAAGGATCTGTATCTGGCTGGATCATTTCCTTATCTCCATCTTTTGGGTAGTTCGTTGAAACCATGTTTACCGAAAGTTCTTTAAAGATGTTGCCGACACTGACATCTGACTCCCACAATGACGTGCCTGACGAGCAGTAGTGATATAATGACCCTTCAGACTCAGGCGCTGACGAGATTGGAGTTGACACATAGCCTAACCCCCTGCGAGTTCGATGGTAATAATCAGGGGTCTGCCCTTTTGGAACGAAGGATCGAAGCAACGTTCTCCTTCCTTTGCCAAAGTTCAAGTCAGGACCATTTATTAGGTCGTACCCCATGTTCTCCATCATTCTGAGTACATTTGGCTCATAATGAGAGAATTGAGGAGATTCATCATCGCTTTCAGAGTCTTCATGAGTCATTAATTTGGACTCGACTCTTCCAAAAAGGATTGGTCTTTGGCCTTTGTGTCTCGCTGGGACCATAAATAACGATTCTTGCGCATCACTGACACTTGATACGCCGTGAGGGATGACCTCACCGGTACATGCCATGATGTCAGAGCATCTATTGCCGACCAGGGGTCATCATCTACATCGGTACTAGTGCCTGATGGCACAAAATCAGAAGCAAACACAGAAAAGTAGGTCAAATTTAATTCTTCATTAATATACCACTCGCCTTCATCATCGGCGATGTTATTAACTGAAAGTATACCTAGAGGGGGGTGAATAGGTGTACGGCTAATCTATGAACAATAATACGGAAATTAAAAACTTAATGTAACACACTTAGTGTAACCAATGAGTGTAGCCGAATTCCCAGTGGAGGGCTCTGGACTAACTCCTCTTGATTCCTCTGAATAAGAGTTGAGGCGCTATATGAAGCTCTCATGGTTAAATACAAGTGAGGCACACAAACAAACACAACCAAGCATATAAGTGTGATATGACAATATGAATCAATGTAAGGCACAATATAAGAGAGAGAGTTAGAGAAAGTGGATCAATCACAAACACCAAAGATATGTTTCGAGGTTCGAGCACACAGCTATACATCCCCGCCTTCACACTAAAGGATTTCCACTAACTCGTCCACACAGGACTTCCCACACAGGGAACCTCCACTGAGGATTTTGGGCAATACAATAACTGGGAGTACACAACTCCTCTCTCCAACAAATACAACCTTTACACTTAGAGGCTAGACATAAAGCTATCACAATATCAACCTCACAATAGAGGGATAGGCACAAAGCCAAACAAGGATCACCTCACACTTAAGGGATACAACCCAATTGCACAACCTCCTCTACACTTAGAGGGAAAGGCACAAAGCCAAGCAATGATAAGGGCTTACAACTTGGTGGTCTCTTTCAACCACAAACCAATTCTTTTCTCACAGAATAAAGATCCTAATAGATAGGATAGTAGATAAGCTCAAGTGTGAGAAAACAAAGTGTTTTGAACAAAGAAAATCACTTGGGAAAATTTTCAAATAGATATAGAATTTTTAGACCAAAAACCAATTCCCAAAAGACTATTTTCTTTGAATTATCAAACACTTTAAAAACAAATGAAGATTGATCTATTAAACCCAAAAATTCTTTTGAAAAACTTGCTCTTAAAATACTTGAAAAGATCTAAAATTTTGCTCTTAAAAACTTGTTGAGAAATAACTCAAATGGGGGGATATTTATACCCCATTTGGAATCTGCCCGTTGGCAGCAGAAAAGGCCCAGATTGGCCTTTCGATCGACCGGCCGGTCGACGGCCAACGGTCAAAAAATCGACCGTTGAGCCCTCCAGTTGACCGCCTGGTCAACCGTGCCTAGAACCAGAGAGCAACGACTCTCTGGCCGGTCGACTGCCCGGTCAACCGGGCCAACCCGAGAGTGGGCTGACTTCAATCGGTTGACCGCTCGGTCGACCGGCCAAACATACTGGCCTTTGTGCACGTCTTGTTCACATCGGTCGACCGGTTCGGTCGACAACCACTGGTCCTGTCGACCGTCCCGATCGACCGCCAGAGCCTGGCAGGGCAAAATACAGGACTTGAAAACTGGTCTTTTTATTATCAAATAAATCCCATAAAATCTCATAAATTTTACATAAATCAGTTCATGTTATATCTTTGAAATACAAATGTGTTTGAGTAAAAAATCAAACCATGTTACAAACATTTTGAACCAGTTTTGTGACTTAGAAAATTTGCCTTAAACCAAATTCTGTATTTTTCAAAACTTAGATTTTTGAAATGGAAATCCGATTTTTTCAAAGCACATGTAAATACAAAAACATGATATTTAAACAACTTTGAAGCATATAGTATATGGATAGAATCTAATATACATGAAAGAGATATATATCAATGTTTTTGACATTAAATCCGAAAATAAGTTTTATTTAAATACAAAACCCAAATACTTGAATAGGTTATTAAATAAGCTTTCTAAGAATATGAAGCATACATGTATATAGATCAAATCTAATATAGATTCAATCATGTAAACTTGTTTTGATTCAATTCTATTTATGAAAATTAAGATCGGTTAAACCGAAAACCAAAATCAATAAACATGAAACTTAAAACAAGTGTGTGTTGTTAACTTAAGCATACCACACTATCTAATCTTTAACAATAGATCTAAACTAACTATTCTAAAACAATCCGAGATCTTCTTGTAGAGCGCCGTCTCCAAGTCGACTCGATCCAAACATGATCCACCGAGCTTGACTCCAAATGAGTGCTAGATATAAACTTGACGCTCGGACTCTTGAACACCATGTGAAAGCTCCAAAACACCTTTGTTGAAACTAATCACCTACTAGCATCTTGGTAAAATATCTGAAACTAAATATCACAAGATTATTAGTAAACTATAGCTACATGAGTTAATCATCATCAAAACTAGAGTGGAAGGCCTCTGGGCCAACAATCTCCCCCTTTTTGATGATGACAAAACTCATAGAGTTATATATGCATGGATTAAAGTTAAGCTTCAAAGAAGCTCCCCTTAGCTCATGCATAGCGATAAACAATAAGATATGCAATGAATGGTAAACATGAATATACATAAACATGCATAAAACAATGAAATAAACATGCTCTTGATACCAAATTTTAAAATAAATTACTTCTTCCTCTTTTTTTTAAAATGTTCTTAAATACCAATTGAAAATATAAACTTAAAATAAACATGTTCTTAAAATAATTGCTCTTGATACCAATAAAAATTTCAATTGAAAGCTTATCGATAAAAGCAATAAAAGCTCTTGATACCAATCAATAAAAACTCTTGATACCAATTGAAAGATAATCAATAAAAGCTCTTGATACCAACAATAAAAATTTTAACAAAAGTTCTTGATATCAATAAAACAAAACAACAAAATATGTTCTTGATACCAATATCAACAAAACATCAAAACATCAAACAAACTCTCTTGATGTCAATATGAAACAAACTTTGATATAAACTTACAAATAAACAATAAACAAGCATATAAACTCAAATACTTCTCCCCCTTTTTGTCAATCATTAACAAAGGGGTTAAAGTAAACAATAAAACATTGTTCTTCCCCTTTTTGTCTTAAACAAAAAAAAGTCAACAAGGGGTGAAATCAAATCAAAATATTATGATACCAATTGAAAAAGTTTATCAATTTAGTGCATCATGATATCAATTGAAAATAAATAAAATATACCAATTGAAAGTATATAAAACAAATGTTTTAACATAAATTTAAATAAACATGTCTATATTATACCAATTGAAAGTAAATAAAACATAAAAAAATTTTGATATCAATTGAAAGATGTAAACATATAGGCAATATTGATACCAATTGTAAAAATTAGTACCAATTGAAAATATTTTACACTTTTGATACCAATTCGAAAATCATAAACCAAAATTTTTGGTTAAATACTAAACTCATTTTACAATAGAGATACCAAATAGTGAATAATATCAATTTAATGTTTTTGATACCAATATTAAAAATGAAACATATATCAATTGAAAATAACTTTCATTAGGAGCTTATGATACCAATAAAAATCAATATCATTTTTCAATCATTTTTTTTTCAACATAAAGTGTGGGAATAAAATGCCAAAGGTAAACAAAACCAATTAAAAGGTGAAATATGAATTTTCTCTCCCTTTATGAAATACTAAACAAAATGATGCATAAGCTTGTATAAGATACCAATTGAAAAATAATCAATTGAAATATAATAGTCATTTAAGAAATCAAGCTTGGCATAACCAAAATTTATGCTCAAAGATATAGAGATATAGTAAGCACAAATAAAATATATATATGTATGGAAAATTAAATACCAATCGAAATTGATACTATTTGAAATGTAAGCATACATATATAAAAACATATATGAGTATACAAAAGAATGTCAATAGTGATACCAATTGAAAAGATCCAATGATACCAATTGAAAGTATAATAAGAATCAAGTGTATAACTCATATTCCCTACCACCCATTCAACACATGTTGAAATAGATTTTCAATTAAGAGCATACAAGGCATGGTCGCCCAACCAGCCGCCCTTGAAAGGGAAGGATTTTCAAATATAAGTTTGAAAATAATATAACACGATTGAAAACTCTACCATATGAAGAATACGAACTAGTTATATGAAAAATTTGTAAACTTGTACGAAATCCTTCAAGTAAGAAATAAAACAAAAATATTTTTCATGAAAAACATGAAATTCACACGATCATCAACACTCAAAATCTATAAGGCACATATCAAACTCATGAAAACAAAATTATGAGAAAACTTTAAGTAAAGTGAGTGTATAAGAGTTATGTAAAACACATCATCATGAAAATAGGCAATCAAGCTCAATATGAAATTTCTTAAAAACATGAAAGTAACGGCTCTCTGGCCCTCTGGTCGACCGTGCCCAGACCAGAGAGCAACGGCTCTCTGGCCGGTCGACCGCCGGTCGACCGGGCCAACCCGAGAGTGGGTTGACTTCAGTCGGTCGACCGCTCGGTCGACCGGCCAAACATACTGGCCTTTGTGCACGTCTTGTGCACACCGATGGACCGGTCCGATCGACCGACCACTGGTCCGGTCAACCGTCCTGGTCGACCGCCAGAGCCTGGCAGGGCAAAATACAGGACTTGAAAACTGGTCTTTTTATTATCAAATAAATCCCATAAAAAATCTCATAAATTCCATAAAAATCAGTTCATGTTATATCTTTGAAATACAAATATGTTTGAGTAAAAATTAAACCATATTACAAACATTTGAACCATTTTTGTGACTTGAAAAATTTGCCTTAAACCAAATTCTGTATTTTCCAAAACTTAAATTTTTGAAATGGAAATCCGATTTTTCTAAGACACATGTAAATACAAAAACATGATATTTAAACAACTTTGAAGCATATAGTATATGGATATAATCCAATTTACATAAAAGAGATATATATCAATGTTTTTGACATTAAATCCGAAAATAAGTTTTGTTTAAATACAAAACCAAATACATGAATAGGTTATCAAAATAAACTTTCTAAGAATATGAAGCATACATATATATAGATCAAATCTAATATACATTAAACCATGTAAACTTATTTTGATTCAATTCTATTCATGAAAACTAAGATCGGTTAAACCGAAAACCAAAACCAATAAACATGAAACTTAAAACAAGTGTGTGCTGTGAACTTGAGCATACCACACTATCTAATCTTTAATAATGGATCTAAACTAACTATTCTAAAACAAACCGAGGTCTTCTTGGGATGTTTGGATGCAAGGAAGTGGGCGGAAGTAAGGAAATGAGGAAGTATAATTGCTTACTTCCCTATCTATCCAAACACCGGAAAAGGAAAATAAGAAAACTCCTTTTCCTTCTCTCTTTTCTATTTTATACAACTATTTCCTCACTTCCAAAGTGCTATAGTTAATTTTGTGGTCATGTAAATCTCATTATAATAAGTTGTAGCACAAAACAGTTAATTTTTTGATCATGTAAATCTCACTTGCATTCTAATTACAGTCTATTTTTTATTTTTCTTAATTAATTTTTATGTTAATATTATTTTGTGGTCAACTTTGTGGTCAACTTTTTCACTTTCACTTTCACATTACCATCCAAACACCGGAAAAGACATAACATTTTCCAAATCACACTTCCTAACAACATCCAAACACCGGAAAACTTACTAACCAATTCCCAAGTTCCAAAGGGAACTATTACTAATTCCTCACTTCCTTACTTCCTCACTTCCACCAAGCGCCATCTCCAAGTTGACTCGATCCAAACATGATCCACCGAGCTTGACTCCAAATGAGTGCTAGATATGAACTTGACGCTCGGGCTCTTGAATCACCATGTGAAAGCTCCAAAATACCTTTGTTGAAGGTAATCACCTACTAATAAATTGGTTAAATATCTGAAACTAAATATCATAAGATTATTAGTAAACTATGACTACATGAGTTAATCATCATCAAAACTAGAGTGGAAGGCCTCTAGGCCAACATTAACATCAAGCTTATTAGTGCTCATTACAAGTGGATTTAATTTCCAAAGGTACTCTTCTTTCGCCTCTGGTTCAGTGTCAGCTTTATTACCAGTGTCTGGTTCCTCTGGCTATGTATTCTCCTTCATCTCCAGAGAATCCTAGTATAAGAGGGAGTCTGTGAAATAGTTCTCTACCCTCTTGAACGGATACCTTTCGGTGATCAACTTTCAGACTTTCCCACTTTCGTAAATATATTTCATGACTTGATGGAGAGTGGAGGGGATGATGGAGTTACGATGAATCCACGGTCGTCCTAGTAGCAAATTGTACGAAGTGTCGGTGTCAATCACATAGCACGTCACTTCAAATCTCAGGTCTCTAGTCTGACATTTGAGTTTGATCTTCCCTATTGGGCACGTACCATTGGCATTGAAACCATAAATGGTAGTTTGGGTAGCGCTAAATCGGTGGGTGGGGATCCCTAAGTGCTGCATGACCCGACGAGACATAATGCTCAACGCGAATCCTGGATCTACCTGAATGCGGCTCACTTCAGACGATCCAATATATCCTGTAAAGTACGGGGGCCTATCATATTTTCCCTTGACCTGCATGTCGTCTGGAGTGAAGGTGATGTAGGGGGCATTTTGAGAGGCGTGGATATAGTCTTCTTTATTTTCCTCCTGTGGTCTAGCCGGGATCTGGGTTATAAAGACCTCAGCATTGGCTAAAGCTTCTCTCAGAGCTTCTCTTGTTGACTTTGACAGTCTTAGGAGGCCGTAAAGAGTGATCCGGGCCAAGATGTTGGCCAGTTGAGCCAAGACATCAAAGCGGTAAGGTGCTGAAGTTCCTTCTGCTTTGTCCTTCAGGAGGGCCCTGGCATACCGAATCTCCTTCTACTTCTCCGCATATTGCTTCGCGGATGGCTTGGTTGGCTCTAAAGTAGGTCTAGGCGGATTTGCCACCAACTCGTCGTAGTTCTTTAAGTATGATTGTCCCGAACGTGTTTTAGCTAGAGTGGCGCATTCGGCTCCGCGGTAAGGATGATTGTCTTCTCCTCTGAGTCGGTTAGTGAGGGGACATCGGTTTCTGTTTTCTGGGAAGAGGCACCACCATATTGCTGGGCAAAACTTTTGCTTTGCCTTTGGACTTCATGTTGGTAATAGAACTCCACTGTTGGCCTTCCACAAGGTCGGGATGAACCCACATAATTTCTCCCTGAGGTGTAAAAAGAGGCACAAGACCTTTCTCTTGCTGCTGATATGGGTCTGTATTGATTATCCTTAGCTCCCGTTTCAGGATGGGAACTACTCCGGCCGGAGTTAGAGGCTGGTTTCCAAACTGAAGAAATGACGTCATGTTAGCCGTCACTTTCTTCTGCTCTAGACGGAGCTTGAGCTCTTTTGCATCAATCAGAGTTTGAAGAATATCTTTGAAGATATAACAGCTCTTGGTGGGGTGCCCCAGCATCCTATGATACAAGAAGTAGTTGGAATTATCTGTCTCGCTGACCTCCTCAGGATGTCTAGCTTCAGGAAGCTTCAATATGTTGCTCTTGTTGAGTAATTTTAACAATTGACGTGCTCGTCCTTGAAGGAGTACTACCTGTTGGCACGCGGCTGACTTGAAGAATCACCCCTCGGGTCGGTGAGGTTTAACGAGAGATTTTGTCTCTGTCGCCAATGTGTCTTTCCTTTTTGATTGGAAAGATACTTCTGGCCCACGCCTTGTTGATTTTTCAGGTCTGGGCTTGTTTTCTTCTGCCTTAACTCTGGCGACAATCTTTTCAGCCTGTTCACCTTGCTGGACCAACTGCTTCCAAGTGCGGCTTTCAGCAACTCCTATCTGGGTTAGGAGTGAGGTTTGCAAATTGTGACGGCATGTTTCTACCAGGGTGGCCTGGGTTATCCACTAGGACATCGGAGCGCCATATTCCAAAATCTTTCTACAAATGTTTTGACCGACTCTTCTTTTCGTTGCTTTGTTGCCAAGAGAGTTGGCCTGGTAACCTCCGAGTCGTCTTCAAAGAAGCGTGTAAGGAAAAGCTTCTCCAAATCACCCCAGTTCTTGATGGAGTCTTTGGGGAGTTTCATGAACCATACAAAGGTAAGTCCCTTCAGAGTACCGATGAACAAACGCTCCAAGATGGTATCATTTGCTAATATGTTCCTTGTCTGAGACTTGAAGTAGTAGATATGTTGGTTAAGGGACCCCTTACCGTCAAAGGCCCGTAGGGTCAGAGCTTTGAACTTGGGAGGATATAAGACAAGATCCCATTCTGTCGGGTATGGCCGGATCACTCCTACTTCTTGGAGGCCTTTCGATTGGTAAGGGCTTCCAGACGCAGCTCTAATTTATTCATTCTTTTAGAATGAGTACCCCAATTCTCTGGATTGCCTCCCCCTTCAGATGAAGACTTAGAGGACTCAGAGTTGGAATGTTCCTCCTCCTCTATATCAAAGAAGATGAACTTTCCCCTTCTTTCTGCTTGCCTTTAGACTTTTTAGAAGAAGTTTTGGCCTTCGACTCTTCTTGTCCTCAAGCAACTGTGCATGTATCTGTTTGAGGGTATCGATAGATTCTTGTTGGGCGCAAATCATATCGAATTGTTTACTTTGGACCTGGGCTTGCTGTTCTAAATGCCCGGTCATCTCCTCTGGAGTGTTTGTCTTATACACGAAGGCTTCCTTCTCTACAGAAGAGTTCAAGGCCTGTGATTCACTTACTTCAATGCTCCAGGTTAGGGCACTATAGTCAACCGGGGCTACCACACCAGTCCGAGTGCGAGTATGCTGGTACACTCCTTCTGGTTCCGTATCAGACCCGTCAGAGCTGACTGCCAGTTTTTTCCTTACTTTTGCTTGGCGTTGTGCTTAGACCTGCCATGTTTGCAGTGACTTCAGGGTACTTCGCATCAGAGAAGGTTTCCCTTCTGTGGGGAACGACGTCTTTAACTGATCGGGAGGTTTATGTTCATCGTCTGAATACCGACTGCTTGCTTAAATGAGAGCATAGTAGTGATAAGCTGTTCACAACAATAGGATGGAGTGATCTGATTAGCACTCCTCTTCTTTGTCAAGTAATCTCTTAGTTCTATCGGAGGGGGGTCAAGGAGATTAGCCTTGGGTTTTAAAGGGCTTTTCACCTTCTGAGAGCCATCCTTGCGTTATAAATTTGAGACGCAGGGTTCTGAGATGCGGAGCTCACGTTCTATAGAACAGACGCGGCTTTCACGTTTTGGATTTGAAACGCCGGTCTCGTGCCTCTGCTGAGAAGAGACGCGGACCTCGCGTTGTTGATTGTTGCGTTTATCTTACGACACTTAGGAAACACGGAGTTTCTGCATCCCGTGTTCGGTTGTAGAGACGCGGGACTCATGTCTCTGAGAAGAGGCACGGACCTCGCGTTGCTGAACGTCGCGTTTGAGAGGTGGAGTCTCAAAAACACAAGCCTTTTAGGCTTCACGTTTTGGCCTCCATACACAGACTTCACACTTCTGACATAACTCAGAAGAGACGCGGGCTTGAGCCTCACATTTTGTGTCTGCTGGACAGATAGTTGTTCCAGCTTCTTGCATCTGCAGTTGACACACGCGTTGCCTCTGTCGACGTTCGGCGTTTCAGTTACGCCGCACGAGTTGTTGGAAACCCTGGTAACCTAGAGCTGAGGAAGAGGATGAGCGTGAGCTGGTTGACCATCAACAATGCTAACCTCACGGGTCTCGTGGGAGACGTTGACGCGGGCCTTCGTATGATACGACCAGCCATGATGTTCTCTGCAGAGACACATTCGGGGAAGCCTTCGAAGGAACATGAGGGTGGATCTCTGAGGAGACTTTGCGGTACTGCCGCGCCCTAGGGCTCTTGGAGCCAGAAGAGAGGAACTCTTCATATTTTGCCTGGTCGAATTTTATGACAAGCAATTCGACCGTTCTTCCCATGAAGGTGATGTCACCTTGCACCACAACTTGCTCATCAGTAGAAAAAGTTGTCCCCAGCAGAGTCGCCATCTCTTGTTTGGTCCGAGAAATGTTTAGAGGATCGTAATAAAATTTTCTTGAATCAATGAATGATTACAACAATCTCAAAACTTTCGATTACAAGAGAGAAGATATTCAGGCTCAAATCTTCTCTTTGTTTAATGCTGGGTTCTTTATATGGCGGTGGAAAGTGAATCTTATTTTTCGTTGACCGGGTGGACATTACAATCTTTGGGAATTTTCTCTTCAGACTATGCACGAAGTAGCACATCTCCTGTCCAATAAAATCTCAAAGAGACTTGAGGCAAAACAAACTTGTACTCAGCAAGTTGCTAGAAGAGTCAAACTCTTTTGTATTCCCGAGCTAGATTTTTTTCTCCGGGACTTACAACCAAAAACTCTCTCTCTCCCCTCTTCAGTAGCAAACTGAACTATTTATAGGAGTTTTAGGGGTAAAACTGTCCCCTAAAAACCCTCCATAATGGGGGTTAACTCCCTCATTACGAGGGCAATAATTGACCTAGTAATGAGAGCAATAATAACCAAGACGCAAAGCTTCTCTTTAGTCAGAACACGGGCTTCGAGCCTCGCGTTTTGGATGCCGACTCCGAACCTTGTTAGACACGGGTTTCGAACTCTGCCAGGCACGAGCTTCATGCTCTGCGTCTCGAGATTGCAGTACAACTGGGACGCGGACTTCAACTCTCGTGTCTCAATACTGTACTGATGTTGAGACGCCAGTTTCACACTCTGCGTCCTGATATTTACAGTGCAGCTGGGACGCAGGATTCAACCCTCACGTCTCGTTACTGTACTGATGTTGAGACGTGCGCTTCATGTTCTGCGCCTTGATTTTACGGTGCAGCCGGGACACGGGCATCAACCCTCGCATCTTGGAACTGTACTAATGTTGAGATGCGGGCTTTACGCTCTGCGTCTTGGCATTACACGAGTGGCTATGATTAGCCTTTCGTCTGGAATGTAGACTCTATTCTCTGATGACTTGTCTTTAGTGATTTTTAGACAATCTACATCGGTGTTAAACAATCTTCCAGATTCAAAACGTCTGTCAGTCAGAGCTATGGTATTTTCTATATTATTCCAGTAATGCTTATTGTCTCTTCTATCGACTTAACTGAGTCCAGCCACAACGTCCAACAATCTTTATGGAATTGATGAGCCACGGACCTTGTTAACCTCACCAAGCAAGAGTTATGTACTAGCCACGCAAGCTCAACCAGACATGGGCTTTGCTGCACCCTGACGCTTAGTATTTAGCGCTGTGTTACGCGCTGACTTCGCCACATGAGCTTCAATAAGTGTGAGCCTTACAGAGCGTTAGCTCTGCCGCACCCGAATACTTAGCGTTTGAAGCTGTGTTACGCAATGGCCCCACCTGGTCCTGCTACGCTTGTAGCTAGTTTCATTTGCATTTAGTGCTCTAACCTGGTTTTCTCGCTGTATATTGACCCACTTGTCACGATCTTTATTGACGATCTATTTGGCTAATCTTGCAGGACTTGAGTATTCTCGGAGTGTTTAATCTACAGTCGGGTTATCTTCCAGAGAGCTGTTCTTATAAATTTTAGATTATACAGTTTAGAGTAATCAATGCTTAGTATTTAAAACTCATTATTATCAGTTGTTCTTCATTTGTATATCCATGATCAGTTCTATCAGGTTTTCTTTATCTACAATATTATAGTTCAGTTTTAGAGTATCAGAGAATAGGCAAAACATCTATTATCTTATTACAGACTTTTTTCCTGGGATGCTTTCATGACCAGCAAAGCGAGTATGTATTCTGAATAGGTAAAGTACCGTATTCATCGGTTATGTTATTTAAGAAAGAAGTTATCTCCGTCAATTCTAGCAGAATTCAGATAGTTAAAATTTGACCAGTTTCAATATCAACTCACTTCATATTATTCAGAGTAGGGCCAATCTACAGAACTACTGTCAGTTAATCATATGAGGAAAATAATTCTGCTACACAGTATCTCAGTTATTATTGTGTCAGTCAGATACACAGGATTCAGATCGTGATTCTGATATAGTCTAGAGAAAAGTCTAGTGACTCTTCTTCTATTCGGCTTATCTTATCATTCACTGTCAGACCGAGCAGTCCAATTGTACCATTCAGATTCTTAATTATCCTTGTCAGATAGAATTCTCTTCTTAACAGATATCAATTAGTAGTGGTATGATACAGTCCGAAGTTTTATGCGGCAGGAAGGACAAAAGAAGTCCAGGTCTCGAGTTTACCGTTCATTTGCATCGTGAACTTTTTCATTAGTTATCTATATCTTAATTGTTGGCCCAAAGGCCCTTCACTTTAGTTTTGATGATGATTAACTCATGTAGTTATAGTTTACTAATAATCTTGTGTTTAAATAGTTTTAGATATTTGATCAAGATATTAGTAGGTGATAAGCTTCAACAAATGAGTTTTAAGGCTAACACATGTTGATTCAAGAGCTCGTGCGTCATGATCGCATCTAGCACTCGGTTGGAGTCAAGCTCGTTAGATCGTTTTTGGATCGAGTCGGCTTAGAGACAAGAAGACTTCGGTTTGTGTTTAGTTTAGTTTGTTTAGATCTTGTGTAAATGTAGATAGTGTTGATATGCTCAAGTTCACACACATAAGTTTCAATATGTTTGGTTTTCGATTTAATCGTTTTGGATTTCATATCAAAAATATAGATATATATATATATATATATATATATATATATATATATATATATATATATATATATATATATATATATATATATATATATATATATATCTTATATGTATATTGGATTCTATCCATATGCAACATGCTTCAAAGTTGTTTCAATATCATGTTTTTGTATCCATATGAGTTTTGGAGAAAACGATTTTTCATTTCAAAAATTCAAGTTTTGGAAAATACAGATTTTGCGTTTAAGCCAAATTTTCATATCACAAAAATGGTTCAAATAGTTTGTAATATGTGTTGATTTTTGGTCATGCATGTTTGATATTCAAAGTTCTTATAAGCACTTATTTTATGAAATTTATATGATTTTATGAGATTTTATTAGAGTTAAAATGCCTAAGTTTCATACCCCAAATTAACCAGCCAGATCAGCTGGCGTCGACCAAGCCGGTCGATCGGACCAGTGGTCGGTTGACTGGAACTGTCGACTGATGTGCACAAGGAACGTGCACATGGCCAGCCATGAAGGCCAGTCGACCACACGGTCGACCGACTGAGAGCACCCCACTCTCGGGTGCTGGCCGGTCGACCGGTGGTCGACCGATGGCTATGGCCGGTCGACCGGGCGGTCGATCGGAGGCACAACAATCATAAATATGACCGTTGCGCCGATCGACCACTCGGTCGACTGGAAGGGCAATTTTACCCTTTCCTTCTGCCAACGGGCAGATTTCTTGAGGGGTTATAAATAGCCCCCATTTTGAGCTGTTTTAGACCTGATTTTTGAGTGCTAAAATTTCTATCTATTTCAGTGGTTTAGCAAGAAATTTTCAAAGAGTTTTTGAATTAAAAAGATTTATCTTTATTTGTTTTCAAGGGTTGAATATTTCAAAGAAAAGAGAGTCTTTTGGGAATTGGTTTTGATCTTGATTTCAATATCTATTTAGAGATTTTATCAATTGTTTTCTTTGTTCCAAACGCCTTGTTTTCTCATACTTGAGCTATCATATCTATCCTATCTATAGGATTTTATTTTTGGTGAGAAAATTGGTTTGTGGTTTATTGAGACCACCAAGAGTTGTAACCATTCCTTTGTTTGGCTTTGTGCCTTTCCCTCTAAATGTAGAGGAGGTTGTGCATTGGATTTGTGGCTATCCCTCTAAGTGTAGAAGTGATTGTGGTTGGTTTGGCTTTGTGCCTTATCCCTCTTAGTGAAGAGGTGATTGTGTTGGCTTTATGCCTATCCCTCTATTGAGATGTTGATCTTGTGTGGATTAGTGTCTTGCCTCTTGTGTAGAGGTTGTTGTTGTTTGAGAGAGGAGTTGTGTAAGTATTACCCAAATCCTCAGTGGAGGTTCGCTATGTGGAAAGTCCTGTGTGGATGCGTTAGTGAAAATCCTTCTGTGTGAAGACGGGGACGTAGAGCAGTGGCTCGAACCTTGAAATATATCTCGGTGTTTGCGATTGATCCACTATCTCTTAACTCTCTCTTTTATACTGTAACGCCCCGATTCCACGGATACGGGGACGTCACTGCGACGTATATACGTAGGTCAGGAATTGCCCCCACGTATATACGCTAAGCATAAAAGTACAAGCAAGAATCAGAGTACAACACAAAGCGTGGTATACATACATATGCCAACATGAAAATACATGTACAAAGTTATACAGGATATGATAACTATTACACTTTACAAGTGTCATTTATCACAACCAAGTCCAAAAGAACAAGATACAAGAATGTATACAAAAAGCTCACGAGTAGAAAGAAGATCCGTGAGTCAAAAATGAGGAGTCTGGCACAAGGGAACTGGAACTAGTCAGCTTGCCCACTAAGATAGGCTCGATCCTCAGCAGTTGGCTCCACTTCGGTCCAAGCTTCGGAATCTGAATATGCAAATCCAAGGGAGTCAAGACATATAAACAATAAACGGACTACAGCCAAGTGGCTAAGAGACATGAATAAGTAGTATGAAACCATATAAGGAATATCAGCTAACAAGTATGAAAAGCATGAGGAGATAAAATCCTAAATACAATAAATCTACAGTTGACGTTATTATTATTATTACTTGTCTTACTGTGATATCTAGCTATGTGACCCAGCGTCCCAGAGCACATAGATCCATATCCTAGTAAAGCAAGGTTGTTATTGGAAACAGCGGTTGTATCGACGAACTATGTTTACAGTGGACCCCGTACATGCCCGGGATAACGGTCCAGGATTGTTCCGTTGCTTGGTGACGGAAGCCAGCCGCTAGGCTAAACAGGAGGGACTTATGTATGCCCTTAACATGATGGTACCAGTAATAGAGGGAGCAAGCACTCCCCTCGGTCCCCTGGAGGCCCACAGGTCAGACCGGAACATGAGTTGCACAACATTCCTAAAAGCCACTGTAAACACGAACACATATCGATATCCGCATGTTTTCCCCCGACCCATATGTAAGTTGGTCCATTTTATACAAAAGTCAAGTGTATCATGCTTGGTTCAAGTGATGGCATGATAAGTGGTGATATTCACTATTTAACAAGTTATGGAATGATAATGTACAATAACAAGTCATGAAGTAATATGAGGTAAGATTCATCAAGTACATGTCATGTAATACCAGTTATGAAGCATGAACAAAAATAATATGCCATACATGTATCAACAATAAGATCCAAATTCAGAACAGAATCAACTAAGTCAAACAGTCAGAATTAGTCGACTAGGTGGAAGGGTTAGTCGACTATTAGGGGTCTTAAGTCGACTACTAGTCTGGATGAGTCGACTAAAACTGGGAAACAGAGAGTTGGGTTCTGTTTCAGGGAAAGTTAGTCGACTAGGTAGAAGGGCTAGTCGACTAACAGTGAACTTAAAAGTCGACTAACAGACACTTAAGTCGACTAAATCTGTGATACAGAGAGTTGGTGTTTCTGGTCCAGGGAAAGATTAGTCGACTAAGTTAAAAATGTAGTCGACTAGGGGGGTCTAGTCGACTGGTAATATGGCTTAGTCGACTAAAACTGTGAAATCAGAAAAGGTTAAGTTTCAGCTAAGGTGGGTTAGTCGACTGGTCCCTAGGTTAAGTCGACTAATCGTGTGAAAAACAGTGACAGAACAGATTTTCTGGTGGTTGTTCTTGATGATCTAAAAATAGGATTTTTATGGCACAAGTGTGCATGATTTGTCAACACAAGTATACAAAGGAGTTCACAAGTCTTGGTGAGTAGATATACTCACTAGGAATGGTTTGATTGAAGCTTTACGAGTCCGGGAAGAGTGTGGTCGTCAAATGGCACCTATGTGATCCTTGGCGACGAAAAGAGCTACGATTCAAGCTCCAAATCAGTTGCTTGAGCTAGAGGTGAAGATCTTGTGGTGTTCTTGGAGTTAGGGTTTGAGATGGAGAAGGAAATGGTGAAGGCTAAACTCTTGGTGAAGTGAAGAAAAGAGTAAAAGAATGTAAAGGGAAACTTATATAGGATTTGATTTTGTAAAGGAGATGCAATTAAAGAAATTGAGAGGGGTTTATTGCAAAATAGGGGGGGGGATGGGTGTCCCTCTCCTTGGCCACTTGGCCGGCCATGGGGGAGAGAGAGAGGGGCATTAAATGGGGGTTGGTGAGGTTATGTGGAGTTGGAATTTTGGAAGAGATTTGGATTTTTGGAAAAAAATGGGAAAAGTTTGTGGTTGTGGAGAAAGAGGAATAAAGGAAAAGGAAAAATGGAAAGAAATTCATAAAGGAAGGTATTTACTCTAACTTGGAAATTGAAAATATTGAAAACATGGATTCCTAGGTTTAGGTCATGTAGGAGGAAAAACATTTCGGAGAAATACGAATCGTCCGAAATTCAAGTATCTCGGAACGACTCGTAAATTTTACCAAAAATCAATAATAATATATGAAGACTAATAGTGAAATCCTTTTTAAGAAATACTTTATAGTTTTAAAACTAAAAATCCCGAATCAGTTATCTACCGACTCCGTTGGAATTTTCATAAATTTATAAAATTCTCAGAAAAAGTATTTAAGTAGGGAATATGATTCTAAGAAATAAAGTCTAAAGGACCATCTAGAAATTCCTAACTGTTTGAGAATTAAAATTCCAGGGATCGATCAGCGACACTGGTCGACACCGTTTTGAAGAAATTTATTTTAATTAAAGAAAAATCCAGAAAATCATATAAAATCTAATATATTGGAAAATGATATTTGAAATTGAAATCGGTCAAATACAGGAAGTAAATCGAAAAATACGATCGAAAAGCTGAATACGCAACTAAGGACGTATTCTGGAAACGGGGGGTATTACAATCCATCCACCTTACAAAAATTTCGTCCTCGAAATTTCATAAGGTGAAAGGTAACAGGGAAGGTAACAGATAGTTAAGGAAAGAAGAGAGATAACAATAGAAAAGAATAAGAAGGAAAAAGTTTTTTACAAATCAAGATGTGAAGAGTTGAGGATAGCGCTCCCGGATAACGTCCTCTCGTTCCCAAGTGGCCTCTCCTGGCGCATGCCGGTTCCAGACACCAACACTAATGGTATAGCCTTATTCTTCAGTGTCTTCACACTCTTATCCAAAATGGCCATCGGCTTCTCCTGATATGATAAATCTGGCTGTAGTTCCAGTTCGGAATGATCCAAAATATGACTATCATCCTTTACATATTTCCTCAACTGAGATACGTGAAAAACATTGTGCACACCGTCCAAAGATGGAGTAAGGCCAATCTGTAAGACACATCTCCCACTCGCTCCAAAATTTCGAATGGCCGATATATCTCGGACTCAGCTTTCCACGAATACCGAACCGGATCACTCCTCTGGTAGGTGATATCCTCAAGAACACATGATCTCCTGCCTGGAACTCCAATGGCCTTCTCTGAGAATCTGCCCAACTCTTCTGACGGCTTTGAGCTGTCCTGAGGTGATCTCTGATGACTCTGACTTTCTCTGTTGTCTGAATCAGAATCTCTGGCCCCAAAAGTCTCCTCTCACCGACTTCATCCCAACAAATCGGTGACCGACACTTCCTTCCATACAATGCCTCAAAAGGTGCCATCTTGATACTTGCCTGATAGCTGTTGTTATAAGAAAACTCAGCCAAGTGAAGATGATCTTCCCAAGATCCTTAAACTCAATCATGCAGGCCCTTAGCATATCTTCAAGGATCTGGATAGTCCTCTCAGATTGCCCGTCTGTCTGAGGATGATATGATGTACTGAATTTCAGACAGGTCCCCAAACTTTCTTGGAGACTCTCCCAAA
This sequence comes from Agave tequilana, assembly GCA_038442645.1. Classification (NCBI taxonomy): domain Eukaryota; kingdom Viridiplantae; phylum Streptophyta; class Magnoliopsida; order Asparagales; family Asparagaceae; genus Agave; species Agave tequilana. Next base: position 77,735 of record JAVJIF010010547.1, on the reverse strand, counting down.
AATGGGATCTGAATCTGGTGTCTCTATCTGAAACAATACTGACTGGAACTCCATGCAGACGAACTATCTCCTTCATGTACTTGTCTGCCAAGACCTCCGTTGACTGTCCCACCCTGAATGGTATAAAGTGAGCTGACTTGGTGAGACGGTCAATGATTACCCACACAGCATTATTACCTTTAAGACTTCGAGGTAATGCTGTGACAAAATCCATGGTGATGTGCTCCCACTTCCATTCGGGTATCGGCAAAGGATGTAGAAGCCCAGCTGACCTCTGATGCTCTATCTTTATCTGCTGGCACACCAGGCACTTGGCTACAAACTGAGCAATCTCTCTCTTCATAGCATTCCACCAAAACTGCTTCTTCAAGTCCTGATACATCTTGTTTCCCCCTGGGTGGATGGAATATGCTGAACTGTGTGCTTCTGCCAAAATCTTCTGTCTAACTTCCCCTTGGGGAACACAAAGTCTGCCACTAAAATATAAGGTACCATCTGGATGAATACAGATATCAGTTCTCAATCCCGCCTCTACCTGAGCTCGGAATGTCTGTAACCTGGGATCTTCCTTCTGAGCTTCCCTGATCTCATCAATCAATGCTGACTGAATCTGCAAAGTCATGAACTGTCCTGCCTTCTCAGTCCTTCGAACTAACATCAAGTCCAATCTGATGAAGTCTCGAATCAACTCCTTCTGCTGAGTGAGCTGGACAAGCACTCTATTCTCTGGCATCCTGCTCAGTGCATCTGGAACTGTATTGACCTTGCCTGGATGATATTGCAAGTCAATATCATAGTCCGCCATCAGTTCAAGCCATCTCCTCTGCCTCATATTCAACTCTTTCTGCGAGAAAATATACTTGAGGCTCTTATGATCCGTGTATATCAACACTTTATCTCCCAGAAGATAATGCCTCCAGATCTTCAATGCAAATATCACAGCTGCTAGCTCCAAGTCATGAGTTGGGTAATTCCGCTCATGAGTCTTCAGTTGCCTAGATGCATATGCTATAACATAACCATGTTGCATAAACACACACCCCAGGCCTTTACCTGATGCATCACTGTAGATGACCATCCCTCCTCTACCTGAGGGAGTCCTCAAGATTGGAGCTGAAATGAGCCTCTGCTTCAATTGCTCAAATGCTGCAGTTCACTCCTCAGTCCACAAGTACCTTTCTCCTTTCCGAGTGAGCTTGGACAACGGGGCTGCAATCCTAGAGAAATCTTGGACAAAGCGTCTGTAATATCCGGCTAGTCCAAGAAAACTCTTAATCTCAGTCACCGTCCTCGGAATTGGCAATCCTTCACTGCCTGGACTTTGCTGGGATCCACTGAGATTCCTTCTGCTGAAACAATGTGCCCAAGGAAGGCTATACTGTCCAACCAGAAATCACACTTGTTCCTCTTAGCATGAAGCTGCTCCTGCTGGAGAGTCTGCAATACAATCCTCCAAGTGTTCTGCATGCTCCCTGTTGTTCTTTGAATAGATCAGGATGTCATCTATGAAAACAACAACAAACTGATCCAGATAGGGCGAGAACACTCGGTTCATCAAATCCATGAAAACTGAAGGGCATTGGTGACTCCGAAAGGCATAACTAGAAACTCATAGTGGCCATAACGGGTCCTGAATGCAGTCTTTGGGATATCCTCTTTCTTCACCCTCAGCTGATGGTAACCCGACTGTAAATCTAATTTAGAGAATACCCGGGCTCCATGAAGCTGATCAAACAGATCATCAATCCTGGGTAAGGGATACTTGTTCTTGATGGTAACTTTGTTCAATTCCCTATAATCAATACAAAGCTCTTACCACCATCCTTCTTGTTCGCCAATAGCACTGGAGCTCCCCAGGGTGAAGTACTTGGTCTAATCAATCCTTTGTCTGAGTATTCCTGCAGTTGCTTCTTCAAAATCTCTAACTCCGTCGGTGCCATCCTGTACGGAGCCTTGGATATAGGAGCTGCTCCTGGAACTGTGTCAATAGAGAACTCGATCATCCTTTCAGGTGGCAGCCCTGAGATTTCAGCAAACACTCCTGGGAATTCATCCACACCGGTACCTTCTGCTTCTGAACCTCCGAAGTAGTCATCCGTGTCTTTCCCTTGGTAGACTTCACTTCTCCACTAAATTGGAACTCCGGTTGATGAGGGATTCTGAAATTAATCTTCTTCTCCCTACAATCAATAACTGCATAGTACTGACTGAGCCAGGTCATGCCTAAGATTACGTCGTACCCTTTGGGTGTCTAGTACGATCATATCTATGGCCAAGATCTTATCACAAAGTTCTACTGGACAATCAGTACAAACTCTAGAAGATATGACTACCCTATTCCCTGTACTAATCTCCCATTTGTGGTCTAAAGATTTAACAGTATAGAATGCAAAGCCACAAAATGGTCTGAGATATAACAATGGGATGCACCTGAATCGAAGAGAGCGAGAACAGGTTTGAATGAACTCTGATGTTACCTGTTATCACTTCCTCTGAAGTCTCAGCCTCCTCTGCTGAAGAGTGTAAGCCTGACCTCTACCACGCCCTGCTGCAGTCCTGGCTCCTCTCTGGACTGGGCGAACAACATGCTGTGCGGAAGGGGAAGAGCTCTCCTCATCACTGGTCCCTGATTCCTCTGCCCAAGTGGCCCTGGTAGCACTCTCTGTCCATTGGGTCCTGGAAGTGCTGGCAAAGTCTGGTTGGCTACCCTCAATCTCCTGTGTGGACAGGTCTCTATAGAATGATCCCGTGATCCACACACCAAACACAACCCATTTGCCCTCCGGCAATTCTGACGAATGTGGCCCGGCTTCTGACAATAGCTACAGAATGTAAATGGTTGGGCCGTCTGGTAAGGAGCTGGTCTGAATGGTTGTCTCTGAACCTTTGCTGCTCTATATGGGCCTCCTCTTCCCATTGGTACAAATGGCCTCTTCATGGTCTGGCTCCCCATCTGGTCAACTTTCTTCTTCTCAAGCCCACGCTCCACCTCTCGAGCTATGGTGAGAACCTCAGAATAAGTCTTCAGCTGTGGGGCATCAAGAAGACCTGTATGTCCATCTGCAGGCCCTGCTGGAACCTGCTTGCTCGCTTCTCCTCATCCGTTACCATGTACGGAGCAAAGCGGCTGAGTCTGAGAAATTCCGCGGCATACTCATCCACGGACTTGTTCCACTGCTGGAGTCTGATGAACTGCTCCTCCATGTCCTTCTGAGCAGTAGCAGGGAAGAATCTGTTATAGAAGCTCTTGGAGAATGTGTCCCAGGTGACAGGCTTCTCCAGTCTGGCCTCTTCAGCAAGCCACCAAGTTCTAGCAACATCTTTCAACTGAATCTTGGCGACCTCAACTTGGTTCTCCTTTGGTACCCTGGCTGCATTCAGCAGATCTGTGGTATCCGTCAACCATTGTTCAGCATCCAATGGTTTCTCGTCTCCCGTGAAGATAGCTGGTTGCAGCCGTCTGAAGTCTGAAATGTTTCCGGCCTCTGCTCTTTCGGTGCTGCCAATTCTTGCCTGAGGAGTTCAGTCTGCTGCTGCTGGTTTTCCATCATGGTCTGAATGACCCTCAAAATATCCACATTCTCTCCCGTGGGTCCATCGAAGCTTGCCCCGAGTGGTTACGGCCCGTCCTTCGCTCCATACCGAGTTGGGGAAAGATAACTGGAATTTGGAAACAAATGGAAGGAGTTTAGGATAAGGGAAGGAATCAAGAAGGAATCAAGGAGGACTTAATAACTTTGTATATTGTAGTTGGCATCAGCAAATTATTAAAATTTGCCGCTCGATTGTACTTCAGGTGTGAGAGCCTAGGCTCTGATACCAACCTGTAACGCCCCGATTCCACGGATACGGGGACGTCACTGCGACGTATATACGTAGGTCAGGAATTGCCCCACGTATATACGCTAAGCATAAAAGTACAAGCAAGAATCAGAGTACAACACAAAGCGTGGTATACATACATATGCCAACATGAAAATACATGTACAAAGTTATACAGGATATGATAACTATTACACTTTACAAGTGTCATTTATCACAACCAAGTCCAAAAGAACAAGATACAAGAATGTATACAAAAGCTCACGAGTAGAAAGAAGATCCGTGAGTCAAAAATGAGGAGTCTGGCACAAGGGAACTGGAACTAGTCAGCTTGCCCACTAAGATAGGCTCGATCCTCAGCAGTTGGCTCCACTTCGGTCCAAGCTTCGGAATCTGAATATGCAAATCCAAGGGAGTCAATGTAGGCTGTCTAAAAATCACCAAGACAAGCCACCAAAACACAGAGATCCAAGATCCAGGCGCAAGGCTAAATGTGACAATCAAGACGCGAGAGATAGCCCGCGTCTCAGCATCAAGGCGCGTCAGCCCGAAGCCCGCGTCTCAGCATCAAGGCGCGTCAGCCCGAAGCCCGCGTCTCAGCATCAAGACGCGAGAGATAGCCCGCGTCTCAGCATCAAGGCGCGTCAGCCCGAAGCCTGCGCCTCAGCATCAAGACGCGTCGGCTCGACACCCACTTCTCGGTTGCAACTACCCCGATTATGGCGCCATCCGCCGCCCATATAGCGGGGAAGTTGGCCCTCATCGTGGAGCACTTTTAGGGGGCACGATCACCCCTAAAAACCCTATAAATAGTCCCGTCACTATTGAAGGAAAGAGGACAATTGACGACGAGAAGAAAAAGACGACAATCAAAGGAGAGATCAACGACAGAGAGAGAGAAAACCCTTCAGCGAGCTTACTGAGTACTAGCCGCTCTTCGCCTACCTCCTCCTCTAGAGTTTTGGTAGACGGAGCTGAGTTACTCCCTCTACCACCGAAGAGAAGATCCCCGACGGTCCGAACAGTCATCCGGTCAACGGAGAACAAGATTCACTCTCCACCGCCACACGAAGAACCCAGCACTAAACAAAGGGGGAATTCAAGATTCAATATTCCCCTCCCTTGTAACCGGAAGATTAAGCGGCTGTAATCTTTTCCATCTGATTCCAGGAAGCGTTACACCAGCCAACCCCTCTCCGTGTCAAACAAGAGATGGCGACTCCGCTGGGGACTACTTTCGTCACTGACGAACAGATCGGGCGCAGGATGATGTTCTCCGTAAGGGGAAGATGGTCGAAACACTCGTTGTCGAGTTCGACCAGGCGAAGTATGAAGAGTTCCTCTCTTCTGGCTCCAAGAGCCCAAAGACCCGCGTCTGCCGCAGGGTCTCAACTGAGAAGCTACCCGAAGCCCAATCTGAGGCTCTGCCGGGTGCCGATGCCCACTGTGCCGAGACAAGTTCGCGCGCCAACGCCTCTCAGAAGGCCCGCGTGACCTCAGGCACTGCTGTTGCGATCAACTGCGTCGCACAGACACACGCGCCAACGCCTCCCAGAAGGCCCGCGTGTTCCAGGCACCACTGCTGCTGCGTCAACTGCGTCGCGCAGAATACCCGCGTCAACGTCTCTCAGGAGACCCGCGTGGTGAACACTCTTGGTTCTACAAACCAGGATGTTGTTGGTTTCTCTCCACCTCCTCGACGCAATCGAAATGCTGAGCGTCGACAGAGGAGACGCGCGCGTCAACTCCAAGTCGGAACCGTGGGTTGTCTGACTGGGGTAGACGCGGCGTACAATCTGATGCCTTGCCCCGCACCTCGTCCAGTGCGTGAGATCCACGTTTGGCGACCCAAACGCGAGACTCCCCCAAGTTGAGCCTTCTGAAGACCAACTTGCCAAACGCCAAAGCGAAGCTTCTGCGTCTCGTCAAACGCAGGAAGCACGCGCCACAGGCGTGGGGCCCAGCAGCCCACTCTCTCTCAAGCAACTCTGCCTAAACGCATCAGGCAGCAACGCGAGACTCGCGCGCGCGCGTCATACAGCCGCGTCATGAGAGTCGCGTCCCTGAAGTCTGCGTCCAGGCTGAACAGCACATGACTGTCTCCCGTCTTCGACGTCGCGAGACCAGTCTCTTTAATCCCCCTCCCACGGATTTGAGGGATTATTTGACAAGGAAAAGAAGTGCCAATCAAGCCACTTCGTCATGCTGCTGTCAGCAACTCATCCATATGCTCTCTGGATGCCATTATGGATCAGGCGTGCACCAGCAGTCCTTAATCAGACAGCTGACCCTGATTCCCCCGTCAGCAAAAGAAGACGCTCCCACAGGAGGAGAACCTTCTCAGATGTTGAATACCCGGAGCTTACTGCAAACATGACTAGCAGAAGTAAGGGAAAACAACTAATGGTCAACTCAGAGGAATCTGACTCTGAGCCGGAGGGGGTGTATCAACACACTCGCACCCGGACAGGGGCCATTCCCCAATTGACTATAATGCCTTAGCCCGCGGCATTAGAATGGGTGGTTCTCACTCCGCTATAGTGGAGTCGCAGGCCTCAAACTCTTCCGTTGAGAAGGAGGCTTCCGCCTACATGGCAGACACTCCTGAGGAGACGGCCAGGCGTTTAGAACAGACGCAGAAGCACCAGATGGATATAATCGCCTCTCAACAGAGATCCATTGACTCCCTCAAGCATATGCTTGAGAAATTGCTTGAAGAAAGAGCGAGATCTCCCCCTAGACGGCCGAAGGGGAAAGGGAGAAAGGGAGGAAGCCCACCCTCCGAATCTTCTGACGAGACACGACGATCTACCTCGGATGTGTCCAAGCCCTCGTCGCAGGCAAGAAGCGACCAAGACCAGGAGAAGACTCATGCTAAGAGGATGAGTCAATTGGAACGACGCCTCGAGGCCCTTGCCAATCGCAAGGACCTCCAAGAAGCTGGAGTGGTCCGGCCCTATCCGGCTGAGTGGGACTTAGTTCCATACCCTCCTAAGTTAAGGCTCCAACCCTCCAAGCATTCGACGGGAAGGGGTCACCCAACCAGCACATCTACTACTTCAAATCCCAGACCGGGAATGTGGTAGATAATGACGCCATTCTGGCGCGACTGTTCATCGGCACCCTGAAAGGGTTGGCTTTTGAGTGGTTTATGAAGCTCCCGGAGGGTTCTATCAAGAACTGGGGGGATCTAGAGAAGCTGTTCTTGACACGCTTCTTCGAAGATGACTCCGAAGTCACAATGCCCACCCTTTTAGCTACCAAACAGCGGAGAGGGGAGTCCGTCAAATCTTTCGTGGAAAGATTTCAGAACACGGCACTCCGGTGCCCAAGCGGTATGACCCAGGCCACCCTGGTGGAAACATGCCGCCACAATCTCCAAACCTCACTCCTTGCTCAAATAGGAGTTGCTGAAAGCCGCACCTGGAAGCAGTTAGTCCAACAGGGTGAACAGGCTGAGGAGATTGTTGCCCGTGTTAAGGCAGAGGAAGGCAAGCTGCGGCCGGAAAGGTCGACAAGGCGTGCACCGGCACCAGACACCTCCCTCCAGACGAAGCGGAAGGATAATTTGGCGACGGAGACCAAATCTCCGCCCAAACCTCAAACAGGCAGGGCAAGTGGCTCTTCAAGCCAGCCACGCCCCAACAAGCAGTATTCCTTCAAGGAGGAACACGTCGATTCGCTCTTCAAGCTACTCAACAAGAGCAATCGACTGAAACTCCCTGAAATTAGACGCCCGGAGGAAGTCGGCAAGACCGACAATCCCAACTACTGCATGTACCACAGGATGTTGGGACATCCTACCAAAACTGCTACGTCTTCAAGGACATTCTTCAGGCTTTAATTGACGCGGAGGTGCTCAAGCTCCGACCAGAGCAGAAGAAGGTCACGGCCAATGTAACGTCGGTTCTCCAGTTCGGGAGACAACCTCCAACGCCTGCGGGGGTAACTCCTATTCCAAGAGGAGAATTAAGAGTGGTCAACACAGACCCTCACCAGCAGCAGGAGAAGGGCTTGGTAGCCGTCCCTACACCTCAGGGGGAAACCATGTGGGTCCACCCTGACCTCGTCGATGAACAACAATGGACTACTGTAACCAACAGGAAGTCCAAAGGCAAGGCAAAAGCTTCGTCCTGCCATGTGGTATGTGCTTCCTCCCGAGAAGCAGAGGATGATATTCCCTCGCTGACTGATTCAGAAGAGGAAACAATAGTCCTGGCCGCAGAACCCAGCCAACCGATGGCGGGGACCCGTTCAGGACAGGCATACTTGAAGCAGTACGGCGAGACGGCAGCGGCTTCTCCGCAACCAACCGTAGAATCAGCCAAGCCCTCCACGAAGCCACCTGTGGCAAAGCAGAAGGAGACTCGGTTCTCTCGAGCCCTTCCAAAAGGTGCAGCGGAAGGATCCTCGACACCTTACCACTTCGATGTCTTGGCTCAACTAGCCAACATCCCGGCACGCATCACCTTGTATGAACTCCTGAGGCTATCAAAGTCAACCAGAGAGGCTCTGCAAGAAGCTCTGGCAAATGCTGAGGTCTTCATGACCCAGGTGCCGAAGGAGGAAGATGTAGAGGATTGCCTCCACACTTCCCAGAATACCCCCTGCATCACCTTCACGGCAGATGATATGCAGGTGAAAGGGAAACACGATCGACCCCTGTACTTCACAGGTTACATCAGATCATCTGAGGTGAACCGCATTCAGGTAGATCCAGGGTCCGCATTGAGCATTATGCCCCGCCGAGTCATGCAACACCTCGGCATCCCTACTCACCGTCTGAGCCCTACACAGACGACCATCTACGGGTTCAATGCCAACGGCACCCGTCCAATGGGGAAGATCAAGCTCAAGTGCCAGATTGGGAGCCTCAAGTCGGAGGTGACATGCTATGTCATCGACGCCGACACTTCCTACAATCTGCTGCTAGGACGACCATGGATCCACCGCAACTCCATCGTTCCCTCCACTCTTCACCAAGTCATGAAATACATTGACGCGAGTGGGAAGGTGCAAACGTTGATTGCCGAAAGGTATCCGTTCAAGGGAGTCGAGAATTATTTCACGGATTCCCTTTTATATCAGGATCAGTGGACGAAACCCCGCAACTGGAGGCGCCAGACTCTGGTAATGAGGCTGACACTGAGCCCGAGCAAGAAAAGTGCCTGTGGGAGTTAAAACCACTTGTAAAGAGCACTAATAAGCTCGATGTTGATAATACCACCGACGACATGCAGGCGGTTGGTATATTAATGAGAATCTAGACTTTGAATATTTTTCTGCGTGTGCATCCGATTCTATACCGTCGGATACTACTACCGACGTAGACGATGACATCTGGTCGGCAATGGATGCTTTGACATCATTGCATGTACCAGTAAAATCATCTTTCGGGACATACCAGGATAATGGCGATGCGCAGGAGTCTATATTCTTGGTTCCGGCAAGACGAAAAGGCCAAAGACCAATACTTTTTGGGCGAATCTCGTCTGAACCAATGCCCCGTGAAGAATCAGAAAGCGAGGAGGAATCCCCTCAGCTCGACCATTATGAATCGAAGGCACTCAGAATGATGAAGCAAATGGGGTACGATATAACCAACAAGCCGGGTTGAACTTCGGCAAAGGAAGGAGGACGCTACTTCGATCCTTTGTGCCAAAAGGGAAGGCCCCCGATTATTATCATCGGACGCGCAGGGGTTTGGGCTATGTATCAACTCGGGTCCCATCAGCATCTGATCCTCAAGAATCGTCGAGCAACAATGCTCTTCAGACACGTCATCATGGGAGTCAGATGTCAGTGTCGGCAACATCTTCAAAGGGCTTTCAGTAAACATGATTTCAACAGGCCATCTGGAAGATGAAGTTGAAGAAATGATCCAACCTGATACAGATCCTTGGATCAAACATTTGAATGCTCTTTGGGATATCCGCTTTGAACAGCGTGAGCCACCCACAGATGACAAGGTTGTTCAGATCAACCTAGGAGATGAGACCAACCCCAAGCCCATCTTCATAAGTGACGGCCTGTCGCCTCCAGAGAAGAAGGATTTAATATCTCTTGTACAAGAGTATATAGATGTCTTCGCCTGGAATTATGAGGACATGCCTGGACTTGATCCTCAAGTGGCTATGCATCGCCTCAACATCAATCCAGACATGAAGCCTGTTAAACAACAGCAGCGACGGTTCCGTCCAGAGATAATGGAGGCAATTCAATCAGAAGTCAGAAAGCTCATCGATTCTGGCTTCATCCGGGAAGAACAACATCCCGACTGGGTAGCCAACATCGTCCCCGTCGCCAAGAAGAACGGGAAGATCCGGATCTGCATCGACTTCCGTGATCTAAACGAGGCCTGCCCCAAAGACGAATTCCCATTGCCAATCACAGATGTCATGATTGACAATACTTGTGGATTCGAGCGAATGTCCTTTATGGACGGGTTCTCAGGATACAATCAAATCAAGATGTATCCCGATGACGAAAAGCATACCTCCTTCAGGACTCCTCTAGGGGTATATTGTTACACCGTCATGCCCTTCGGACTGAAAAATGCAGGGGCAACATACCAAAGGGCCATGAACGCCATTTTCCATCAGCAAATGCGGAAAACGGTGGAATGCTATGTCGATGACATCGCGGTGAAGAGTCGCACTAAAGGTGATCACATAGCAGACCTGAAGGTGGTCTTCGACATCATGCGGGCTCATCAATTGAAGATGAACCCCACCAAATCCTTCCTGGGGGTAGCCAGTGGCAAATTCCTAGGATTTGTTGTGACTTCCAAAGGAATCTATTTGGATCCAGAGAAAGTCCGCGCCATCCAAGAGATGCAACCCCCCAGAAGCCTCAAGGAGCTCAGGGGATTACAAGGACGATTGGCGTACATCCGCAGGTTCATATCAAACCTTTCCGGGAGATGCCAACCCTTCGCCAAGCTGATGAAAAAGGGTGTTTCATTCATTTGGGACGACGCTTGTCAAAAAGCATTTGAGGAGATCAACACTACCTCACCCAACCACCAGTCCTTGCAGCTCCGGTGTCCGGAAAGCCTTTCCTGGTGTACGTCCGAGCAATGGATCATTCCTTGGGAGCTCTACTAGCTCAAAATGATGAACAAGGACGAGAACAGGCAATCTACTATCTGAGTAGAACAATGATCGGAGCCGAACATCGGTACAACCCGATCGAGAAGGAATGTTTGGCACTAGTGTTCGCCATTCAGAAAATGCGACACTATCTGGTAGGCCAGACTATAAATGTCATATCAAAAGTCAACCCTCTGAGGTTACTTATGACAAAGCCTTCTTCACTAAATGGCCGGCTGGCAAAATGGGCTATATTGTTATCCCAATATGAGATGCACTTTTTACCCCAGAAGGCCATTAAAGGACAAGCGGTGGCGGACTTCCTAGCTGAACACCCAGATCCAGGGCAACCAAACTCTATGAGGATCTCCCAGATGAGGCCGCCGAAGTCTACCTGACTCAGACATCGTTCGAAAGTCAAGTATGGCAACTTTTCTTCGACGGTGCATCAAGGACAAGCCCGAAGGGACACATAGTAGCGGGGGTAGGAGTAGTACTCGTCTCCCCACAAAATTATGTGATTCCCCGAGCTATCTCGTTAACCGAGCCCTGCTCCAACAATGTGGCGGAATACAACGCTCTTTTGATTGGGATGCAATTCGCCGATGAGATTGGCGTTAAAAATCTCGAGGCTTACGGTGACTCTAAACTCATCGTCAGCCAAGTTCGCGGAGAGTACGAGGCCAGACATGAAGATCTAGTACCCTACTACAACGCGACAATTCACATGGCCGAAAGGTTTTCAAACTTCTACATCGACCATGTACCGCGCAGGCAAAATGCACATGCGGATGCACTCGCATCCCTCGCTGCTTCCTTAGCTCTTCCAGCTGGAGCAATGGAGAAAGTATTCGTCTATAGCCACGACCTATACTGTCCAAAAATTCCCTCGGGGACTGTCCAGGGTCAACGGGAGACCATCACGACAAGGAAACACTTGAAGTGTCGACCGCTTCAGGGCTTAAAGACTGGCGATTCCCCTACATTGATTTTGTCTTATACGGCATTCTGCCCGAAGACACCAAGGAGGCGGCCGCCATTCGGAGGAAAGCCCCCAAATTCTACTATAATGCGATTTCGCGAACATTGTATCGTCGATCGCATGACGGGATCCTGCTCCGATGCCTCTCATCAAAAGAAGCCAAGGAGTATTGAAAGAAGCCCACGATGGTACTTGTGGAGCTCATCAACCTGGCCCGAAATTGGCACATCGACTCCAAAGGATGGGTTACTATTGGCCCAAGATGATTGCCGATGCTGTCGCTTATGCTAAGAGATGTTACGCCTGCCAAATACACGGCGATTTCATCCATCAAGCACCAGGGTACCTCCACTCAACGACCTCTACTTGGCCGTTTGAAATGTGGGGGATGGACGTAGTTGGCCCTATCAGCCCACCATCATCGAAAGGACATCGGTTCATTCTAGCGATAACCGATTACTTCTCTAAGTGGGCCGAAGCTATCCCTTTGAAAGAGGTGAAATCTTCTAACGTGATCAAGTTCGTGAAACATCACGTTATTTACCGCTTCGGTGTGCCTCGGCGTATCATCCATGACAATGGACCCCAGTTCATCAGCCAGGCCTTCCAGAGATTCTGCGCGAAGTTCAGAATCCAGAGTGTGTCCTCAACGGCATACTATCCTGCTGCTAACGGTCTTGCAGAAGCCTTCAACAAGACTATTGGCAAGCTTCTCAAAAAGTTCGTCTCGAAAAGTCAACGAGACTGGGACGACAAGCTGGGTGAATGCTTATGGGCCTACCGCATGACTGTGCGAACCCCAACTAAAGCCACACCATTTTCCTTGGTATACGGATGCGAAGCCGTCCTTCCATTGGAAATACAAATTCCCTCTCTACGCGTCGCCTTGACAGCAGAAATGACAACTGAGGAGAAGCATCAGCAGCGACTCCAGGAGTTGGAAGCCTTAGACGACAAGCGTTTGTAGGCCCAACAACAAATCGAGCTTTACCAAGCTCGTATCACCAGAGCCTTCAACAAGAAAGTCAAAGCGCGAACTTTCAAGAAAGGCGACCTTGTCTTAGCTGTCCGAAGACCCATGGTCATGACACACAAGACGAAAGGAAATTCCAACCCAAATGGGAGGGACCATTTGTGGTAGAGTCAGTCTACTCGAATGGATCATATCGCCTCATAACTTCAAATGGTGATACACTCATGATGCCGATCAATGGCAAATTCTTGAAGAAGTACTATCCTTAATAGTACTCTTCTTCGATCAAGTTAAAAGTACACCTCTGATCAAACATCGACGCCCTCGACGGCTAAGGATAGAGGAAAATGTTGGCCTTTAAGCCCAACATAAGTCCTCGACAACTCACCATGCTGAGGGGAATAGCATGGCTAGCCCAACTCAAACGGTAGTTGGTAAAGGCATGTCAAACCCGTTGACAGCTGAGGATTTGCTAAAAATCCTAAGGGACACGTTCCCATTTGATCCGACGCCCTCGACGGCTAAGGATAGAGGAAAATGTTGGCCTTTAAGCCCAACATAAGTCCTCGACAACTCATCATGCTGAGGGGAATAGCATGGCTAGCCCAACTCAAACGGTAGTTGGTAAAGGCATGTCAAATCCGTTGATAGCTGAGGGTTTGCTAAAAATCCTAAGTGGACTCGAGTCCACTCTTTCCTCCAAAGTCCCTTACCAATTCTCATCCATAGAATGGTAGGACCACAAAGTGCAATCATTACTACGTTAACACTATACCTCTGGTAATGAATACCCTTTGCCGGGTATAAACTTTGCTTGTTAACTCTGCATAGAGTAACAAACTCTCAAATTTGCCAAGTTAACACTATACCTCTGGCATTTCAAATTCCACTTGTCAATTCTCATCAATAGAATGACAGGTCCTCAAATTGCTCTTATCACGAGCCAATTCTTGTCAAGTTAACATTACACCTCTGACAAACTACTGTTTAAGTTAACATTACACCTCTAAGCAGTACATCGAGTGCCTGTCAAGTTAATATCACACCTCTGATAGTCACCTTTCTTCAGACTTCCGTATCGAAGCTGAAATGGACGATGCCAAGTTAACACTACACTTCTAGCATCCGAGTCATCGCTAAGTTCAACAATACACCTATGGCCATGACCGTTCCTCGACTTCTTCGTCTAAGTCGAGATGACCAATGCTAAGTTCAACATCACACCTCTAGCATTACCTCACTGTTAAGTTAAACATTACACCTATGACAGTGACATTCTGAGTTAAGTTAATATCACACCTCTGACTCACATCCTTGTCGAGTTAACACCACACTTCTGACAAGACTATCTCCAACCCGTTAAGTTAATATCACACCTCTAACGGTGAAAGCTTTACTAGATTCCTCGCGGGTCTAGTTTCACTTGTTATTCTCTTCAACAGAATAACAGGTCCACCTAAAGACATTGTTAGGTTAACATTACACCCTGACAATGTTTTATCGAATTCCCCAGCTGACCTTGAATCAAGTCAATCCTAGACACTTGACAAAAGTTCACCTTCTCTGGGAGTACGCATTCCCCCTGTCACTTTCTTTTATAAAGTGGCGGGTCCACCAAAATCATTCTTTTGCTTCTAAAACAAAACATTCAAGACAACAGAAAGAGGCAAAAAGAAAAGTGTCACTTTTATTCATATCCAAACACATGAAAGTGATACAAAACGCTCTCTTATACAATAAGATTGAGTGTTACAATTAAGGAGTACAAAGAAGTCCCTCTCTCTCTCTGAGGCCGTACTCACTCCTTGAAGCCGCATCTGATCCTAAGTGCATGATGTCTGAAGAAGTGGCGACTGTTGGAACCGGTTGCACTTTGATGCACGACGCCAACTTCGAAAGCGCCCTAGCTGACTAAGCCAAGAGCAATGGTGTTCTTGAGGTCCGGTAGCAACAGAAGGTCCTGCAACCCTTCGTTCAGGCGCGTCTCTTTCCCTAGCAGACCATCCAACAAACATGGAGTCACTTCTGGGGTGAGAGAGGAAGTTTTAGGAGTCATCACAAAGGATGCTACCCTCCACTAGGTCCAGCGACAACAGAAGAGCCTGCAACCCTTCGTTCAAGAGTTGATCTTTCCCCCGCAGGCCATCCAAAGGACATGGACTGTCCTTGATGTTACTTCTGGGATGGGAGAGGAAGAGGATCCTCTCCGCCACCGCAACCGCCGGAACCTCCTCGCCGTCATACTTGACCTGACCATCTCTTGCCATCAGGCAAGAGTGGTACAGGAGATCTGAAGAGACCTTGGCGAGATTTGGGTCCTCGTCAGAGATATAATTTACTCTCTTACAAACGACGAGGACCATAATTTACTCTCTTACAAACGAACATTGAGCAAGCTCGCCGGTTGAAGCACTCTTCCAGGAGACCAGCGAACCTGCAAAGAACAAATAAGAGAATCAGAAAGTCTGGAACTTAGTATACTTTAACAAAAGAAAACTAAGTAACAGACGCGGCAGTCATTGAAGACTTCAGACGCGAAAATGATCTGCACAGTCAAACCACCGCGTTAACAGAAACAGACGCGAGTCAAAACTGTGCCACGCCCAGCATTCAAACGCAGTCTCAGTTTGCACCCGCGTCTAATGCACTAGACGCGAAAAACTTCAAACGCCGAAAATTGCCATCTCTCTGTTGGGTGAACAGGAGTTGCAAGATTCAGGTCTGAAACGCGCCAAGGCAATAGCCATGAGCAAAGCCAGCGTCAAGAGCCCGCGTTCAGAAAAGTTCAAGTCACCGGCGCAAATTCCAGAATAGGAATGCACCAGGATTTCATTCAGATGGCTATGCCAAAGTTCAGGCTATGGACATCATCGGGGTGACATACCAGCAGAGGCCTCTGTCCAGAGTTGGCCTTTCTGCATCCAAACGCGGGCGCGCAAGATGACATGAGAGAGGATTCCTTCTGAAGAGACCAAACAGAAGCATAAAAGCTCTGGGTCATCTTCATCCGCGGAGTCACCTTCATCCATGAAGACAGGGACCTTGTTAGAAGCTTTAGAGGAGGCGAGGTCTCTCAGGGCAAAACAAATGAAAACAGTCTAAGATTGGATTATTGAAGAGGGAGAAGGTGCACTCTATTTATAGGCAGTCCCTAATAACTGTCATTAATGGGGCATCAATCGGAACCGTCGCGCACAACTGTCAAAGCCCAATCAAAAACGGACGCGTGGAACGCTGCTTTGGAAACCGTCGAAATGCGCTGGTTTTTCAACCGCCAGCGTCGGTTCTGCATGCAAGAGCATTAACGCCTGAACCCAATAAGAGGCCGACGCGTGGATAACTGTCTTGGGAAACAACGGATGACCCGGAACCCCAATCGACGGTGAAGACTTGACGTTCAAAGATCTCCTAAAAATCTTTTAAAGTCATGCTGCATTGAACGCAGATGGGAAAGTCGCTCGAGGCTGCGTATCCCGTGTCTGATCGATCCGCGTCTTTCTTAGCAACCGCGTTTCACTCTGTGATTGACGCTGCGTCTCACTCCATGGACTGACGACCGCGTCTCACTTTATGGATCAATGCTGCGTCTCATTAAGAAGACCGCGTATCACTCTGAGATTGACGCTGCGTCTCACTCCATGGACTGACGACCGCGTCTCACTTTATGGATCAATGTCGCGTCTCATTAAGAAGACTCAGAGTCAAGGCCGCGTTTCATTAACAGAACTTAGTCTTACCTAAGTGCCAGTTACCAAGGAGTTGGATTCGCCTACAGCTGAGCAAAGAAGATGGAGCAAAATTTTTCAAACTTTTATTATAAACAGTAAAAGTGGATACAAACACTCTAAACAGAGTGTCCTCTTCTTTACAAAAAAGGGGGAAAAGAAAAGAAGGCTAAATGTCCTGGTTCGCCAAGGTACGGATTTGTTCCCTAAGGCGGTGAATCTCGTGTTGGCGCGTCCTTTCAGCTTCCATAATAGCCCGGTCCCGCAGCTCCTCTTCAGATAAGAAATTTCTTGCGGCCAACTGCGCTCGCAGAGATTCCACCCTGGAAGAATGTAGAGACAGACTCTCTTCAGCTCGCGCCCTAGCAGCTTGTTGCTCCTCTAGCTGCTTCTTGATGATAGCAAGCTTTTCCTCATTGAGCGCAAGCACCACTTCTGCCTTGGCAATGGTGTCCCGAGCCCTGATGATGACTTGCTCTGTGCTCTGCATGACAAGCTCGGATTCCCTTGAATCGCCAGCTAGTTTCTGACATTCAGCCTGGGAATATTCGAGGCTGCGAATCTCTGCAGCGATTTGTGCCTCCGCTTCCTGTCGCTCTCGTTCTTGAGCAGCTAGGAGCCTAGTCAGGGTGGCCTGGGCCTCACTAAAAGAGCCAGCATCTTCCAAAGACTCCAGCTCCTGCAGGTAGTCTCCCAGTTGCTCTACCACCTGTAGACACGCCTTGGCAAGTGAAGGGCCTCCGGTTAATTCGACGTTCACGACCAGATTTTTAAGAAGCGTCTGGGCAAATTGGAACGAGCTGTTTTCACGTAAGATGAGATCAATACATGATCCCATCGAAGCGAAGAATTGCTGCACCATCTGACGTGCCAGTTCCCCCATGTCTTCACCACCTAAGAAGCTTCCGACCCCTTTTCTGTCACAGGATAGGAGATATAAGGCGGATCTTCTCGCACAAGAGTCGTGCTGGCCGTCGAGACAACCAGAGCTGGACCGGCCGCTGACGCTTCCGGAGGTACTACCTCTGCAGGAGCCTCCACGACCAATGAGGGAGTAGCAAGCACGACCTCCTCAGAAACCTCCACCGAGACCTGAGCTGTATGGCCTTCTGGAAGGGTGCCAACCATCGGACCCTCCACCTGAACCCCCTCAGTCCTCTCTGCAAGTTATCGCCATGTTAGCCATAATGATAGAAGAGCTAAACATTTAAAGCATCAGAGCTGCCTTACCAGGTTGGAGGTCCGGAGACGTCAAATCCTGCGGAGCGGAAGTCTCCTTGGCTTCAGCAGTAACCTCCTCGCCTGGCAGAGTGAGAGCCTCCTCAGCCTCAGTGGTTACTTCCTCTTCCGCCAGAGTGGAAGGCTCCCCAGTTTCAACAGCTGCCCCCTTTGAGGGTATCTCAGCAGCCGAGACCTCAATCCCCTCGGGCCGGGTCAACTCTTTCACCATCTCCTCGATACGCGAGGAGGTTGTAGCCTCAGCATCTTCAGTTGGCCCTGCAGCATAAAAGAAGAATGTTAGAACATCCTCTTCAATATGCAAAGAGGAAATTAGACAGAAGATGGAAAGAATACCTTCAGTAGGGATAATCGCCAGCGATGGTGCAGTCGATGGCTCACCCTCATGTATTTCCTCCTCCGAGATGTGGAAGAATTTGCTCTGATCAGGAAGAGCGGGTTCATCGCCATAGTCGGTCTCGTCTTCGAAGTCGCTTTCCCCCGATAACGAAGAAGATGACAGCGCAACGCGAGGAAGCTCCGCAACAGGAGCCTTACCTCCAATCACCCCAGTGGTAGGACTAGGGTCGACTGCCCTAAGACTGGAAATGCAGATGCTAGGAGACCCCGGCTGCTGTGCCTCGTCTCTCCCATCACGAGCAGAAGAAGGCTCGGGTTGCGCTGAGAGGCCTGCAATCTCAACATCCCCTCCAGTCATTATGTCAACCTCCAGTGACTCGTCATCTTCGGCGGCGGTGGACTCTTCAACAAGCTCCCCTTCCTCCACGGTCTTGCTGCGCGACCTAGGAGTACGGACTAGGGTGGGGAAATCTTCATCTTCCGACGGTTCCTCAACCCTAACAGGGACGTCTTCAGGAGGAGCCTCGACTCCAGCAGAGATGTCTCTGGATTGAGAGACTTCAGCCGTCAAATCCCTCCGAGCCTTCTTTGGGGCAGGCTCAGCGATAGAAGCAGAGCGTCGATGACGCTTGCTCGCCAACTGTTTAGACCTCCTGGCTGGTGGCTCCACCCTTGTCGCTGGTGGCTCTGCCCTTGCCGGTCGCGGCTCCGCCCTCACTGCTGGGGGTTCCCTCCTCGATCTTCGCCCCACCTCCTTTTGGGCCTTCAGGTACTGTTCTACGAGCTTGGTCGGTTTACTAGAATCAGTCCTGGCCTCGAGACTTGCGTTGATGCTCTCAATGCATGAAGACGCCGGAAAAAAGTCTGGCGTTTGGATGGCTTGAGAGTACCAAGTACAGAAGCTGAAACTCGTACGGCACTTGGGCCCCTCGAGAGGTAGACGAAAAGATACTCCCGTCCCTCCAGCCACACTATAGTACCAGGCCCGAGCACCCTCGAACAGGTTCCCTTCGAAGGCAAGCCTAGCATTGGGGTTCCCGACATAGAGCTGATCATAGCCGAACTGTCGAGCGAAGCGACTCGGCATGTACGGCTCAATGGTACATGACGTCCCCTGCCGGAAAAGCACATATCCGGGCCGGATATTTAGCAACCACCAGAAGGCCCCCGCGGATAACCTCGTGAAGTCATCTGGGCCAACAGAATCAACAAGTAGATCCCCGAAAGATGCATCAGGGATCTGGAGGAGGCAGCGATTGAGCTGGTAGTTGGCAGGGTCTGAAAGGCACTTCCGGACGTAATATATGTAAGGATCACGCCATTTTGAACCCTCCAACCGCTGTACGAAAGGGACAGAATTCTCCCTCCAACGCGCTGCCGTCATCAAAGAAGGGCAATGCATCACGTACCAAGCAATAAGGTACGTGTAAGGCAGCTCGACACGAGGGTTGGGACGCTTCACCGTCGGACTCCCCTCTGAGTCAACATACGGCTTTCCCTCGGAGTCTGCAGTTTTTGGTAGCTCGCAGAAACTCTTAGTGAGCGCCCGCAGCCCGCTCTGAATACCAGCCGCCACGGCCGGGAGAAGGGCTATGGGGTTCCCATGAGCCAGGAGCACCGCCGGGTACACCACATCAGCAACAATGACTTCATGCGGCAGCGTGGGCACCACACAGCGCTTCAGCCACAGCATCAGAAAGCCCGCCAACAACGCCCGATCGGAGATAGGAGTCCGGGCTTGATGGTGAAAGCTTTCAAAAATCAAGTCAGGGTCAAAACCGTCCTCGTTCGACTCCGTGGTGTAGAAGCTGTTCGGAGCCTGGTCAATCCTGTCTTCGATCTCCCTGTCAGAGCTGGGATCCAATCGGGTTATCCGATGGTCTTTGGTGTTGACATTATTGAACAAGTAACTGGCCCAAGATAGTTGCTTGACTCCCTGCGACCGCCATTTGGTTATCTGGCCGCAAATGTGGAAGTGACATAGCACTTCCCAGTAGGTCTCATATATGAGGGGAAACTCCTCCTTCACATAGCGAAGCTCCACAGCGGTCGGGACATATTCCTCATAGGGAATATCCCCCGTCGACAGCCCCGAGACCTCGTGCAGCTCGTGCAGAGCAAGGCCCATCTCTCCGACCGGAGTGAAGAACGTCCCCGTCGAAGGATTATAACGCTCTAGAATCCCGAAGAAGTTCTGAGAGCTTTGAGGGATCCCCCACTGCACGGCCCTGACTGCCGAGTACAGCCCCACGCGCTTTAGCAGGTCCCCGAGCTCGGTAAGGACAAAGCCGACCATCCTGCCCCACCAATAGTTCTCCGTGGAACGGACCCACCCCGGCGCACGGAACCCAACTGGGTAGTCACCCTCCGCCTCCATGAAGGCGTTGAGGAAGGTAGTGCCAAGTTGTGGTATCTCCCCGGCTGGAACCTCAGTCCTGCGCGACCCAGGGAAAAGGCCGATAACTGACCTGTCATGGCTATCATGACGGTATACTTTGTGGGAGCCCAAATCACCGAGAGTGACCTCGGGAACATATCGAGCAAGGTCCCATTCCATCTTCCGAGGGACGGACATATGCTAGAAGTAGGAAAGCGGGAACATCCTCTCCATGTCTGGAAGAAAGAATCTTCCACCCCTTATCTGGCGGAGCCATTTGTAAGTCCCGTCATATACGCGATGGCCGCCATCGTGGATACGATCTCCGAAGAAGAAGGCAGGCTTCTCCAGTTTGATACCAGCATCCGTTGCAAATGCTGCATCAGTCATGAGCACCCGAAGAGTCCTCATGTCAACATTTGAGAGCCTCTCTCTGCGATCCGGTGATTTGTCAGCAGTCACAGGAACAGTCCTTTGCAATACAAAAATCAAATCCCGGTCAGCACCACCTACATGACCAAAGTGGCACTTCTTGGCGAGTGAAGTGGCAGGGCGTGGCGCTGCAAAAAGAAAAGGACACTTAGTTAGATACTCTATCAAAAGCATAGAAAAAAAATGCTAAGTGTTCATAATCCGAACGCAGAAGAGACACTGGACGCAGGAGTTATAAAATCCGCGTCCAGACCTGCGCATCCACGCAGAAGAGACACTGGACGCAGGAATTATTAAATCCGCGTCCAGACCTGCGCATCCACGCAGAAGAGGCACTGGACGCAGGAATTATCAAATCCGCGTCCAGACCTATGGGATCGGCGTCTCCACAACATTCTCCTTGATGTCACTTCTGGGGTGCGAAAAGAAGGGAGTTATCCACCTTAACCTTTCCACTACCATAATCGCCAGAAGTTAAGGAGGGTAACCCCCTTCCTTTCACATCCCCAGACGTCGAAGTACTTGGACTCGGGTGCCAGATTCATCAAAATCAGCAGCTGATGAAACAGAACGCAAGGATCAAATCCGCGTTCTGTAAACTAAGTCCGCGTCTGAACCCTTCACAAATAGAAAATATTCTAAGTGAAGAATCTGAAGCACAGGACTCAAGCGCGCGAGGGTCCAAACCCGCGCCTAGGTTATCATCCCAAAGACTGCGTCTGGGAATCAAACACGATCTGAAAATCACGTGTTAAGGGTTCTTAAAAGTTCTTTGAACTTTCTTTAAATGGCGAAACTTCCGCCTAAGAGGCCTTTACCTTGGAGACCTGGGAGAACGACGCCCTGTGCAGAGGAGGAGCCGCCCCTCTGGGCCTCGGCGACGGTCGCCTTTGAGGACGATGCAGTTGGCTTAGCCTTGGGTGCCATTGATGTTCAGAAATCCAAGCAATGAGATGAACAAGTTCGAAGATGAACAGAGAAGGAAATTCTTTTTTTTCAGCGAGTGCGTTCGGAGAAGAAGATGCATCTCTCCAACTGTTGCCTTTTATAGGCACATGGATTCGCGAAGATACGCGGCGCGTGGCCCGGTAGACGCTGCAGCGAGTCACCGCTTGACGCGTGTAACCAAATCGTTTCTGAACGGAGAAGATCATGCGTCGCAACCCCGCCACGAGTCAGCAGTCGACACGTGGAGCAGTTCATTTAATGAACCAGGAAATCCGCGCGCCAAAAGGCGAAATTTCGCCGGTTCCCTAGGCCAGCTGGCGGCGTAATCATGACATGGCACAGAATTCGCGCCCAAAGAACGCACCTCCTCGATGGACATGCCACGTCAGCCTCTCCATGAATGCATTTGGAAGGTCGCGTCTCTCTAAGAAATTCGCGTCCTTTCAGTCTGGCCAAATATCGCGTCTACCTTCTGAAAATCAGTCGCGTCTCCAGTGCCAAAGGACGCACGATTACAGAAATCGCGCCTTTACAGCAGTACCATCTCTGCTTTTTGAAAAAGAACCTGCGTTTGGCCTCCTATTTCTGCAAAATCAGTTCAACAGTACACTGACGCAAGCAGACGACCAACCACTCCTGGCTTAAAGCGCGCCAATGACAGACTAAAAGCAATCGGAGAGGTTTAGACTGTGCATCTAAACACTCAACATGATCAACTCTGGGAGCTTCAAAGAGTTCAACAGTACACTCACGAAACTCCAGATAAGATCAAACCCGAAGCATCAACAGTCTAGTCATGAAGGCGAACTCAGCTAGAGTCCAAAGTATTTCGAAATCCGTCCCAGTTAACTGCGGAATGTCAAAAACTTTGGAGGGGGTTCTGTAGGCTGTCTAAAAATCACCAAGACAAGCCACCAAAACACAGAGATCCAAGATCCAGGCGCAAGGCTAAATGTGACAATCAAGACGCGAGAGATAGCCCGCGTCTCAGCATCAAGGCGCGTCAGCCCGAAGCCCGCGTCTCAGCATCAAGGCGCGTCAGCCCGAAGCCCGCGTCTCAGCATCAAGGCGCGTCGGCCCGAAGCCCGCGTCTCAGCATCAAGGCGCGTCGGCCCAAAGCCCGCGTCTCAGCATCAAGGCGCGTCGGCCCGAAGCCCGCGTCTCAGCATCAAGACGCGTCGGCTCGACACCCACGTCTCGGTTGCAACTACCCCGATTATGGCGCCATCCGCCGCCCATATAGCGGGGAAGTTGGCCCTCATCGTGGAGCACTTTTAGGGGGCACGATCACCCCCTAAAAACCCTATAAATAGTCCCGTCACTATTGAAGGAGAGAAGGACAATTGACGACGAGAAGGAAAAAAGACGACAATCAAAGGAGAGATCAACGACAGAGAGAGAGAAAACCCTTCAGCGAGCTTACTGAGTACTAGCCGCTCTTCGCCTACCTCCTCCTCTAGAGTTTTGGTAGACGGAGCTGAGTTACTCCCTCTACCGACCGAAGAGAAGATCCCCGACGGTCCGAACAGTCATCCGGTCAACGGAGAACAAGATTCACTCTCCACCGCCACATGAAGAACCCAGCACTAAACAAAGGGGGAATTCAAGATTCAATATTCCCCCTCCCTTGTAACCGGAAGATTAAGCCGGCTGTAATCTTTTCCATCTGATTCCAGGAAGCGTTACACCAGCCAACCCCTCTCCGTGTCAAACAGTATCAGGTGTCAAGTGATAGCATGTTAAATACCGGTGTTAGATATCAAGTGTTAGGAATTAGGTGTCAAGTATAAACATATTAGCGTCAGGTAATTAACATGTCGGTGTCAGGTGAGTTGCATATAGAGCCACAATATTATATGTCAGGCAATCATCTGGTCATGTACTACAATATAGTTAAACATTTCAAATTCTTCACAGCCATATCTATAACAACAATAAATTAATCTTTTAATTAGCTATGCGGAGCTGAGTGAAGTGGGAACGTATCTAGGCATACCCATTACAAGTATAATACCAGTCCAATGAGTTATAATAACGGTCAACAGGGATTCATATAACATGCTAATTTTAGAAAATCACTCGCATATCACATATCAACTCGTATAACGATGTATCATGTATTAAAAGTTAGAGTAGCAATTGCTAGGCATGTAACGGTAGTAGCAAGAAATTCACATATCAATATATAATGTAATAAACGCTAGAGTAGCAGTTACTAAATATGAATTGATGATAACAAAGCACTCGCTTAAATTTATATCAAGCCCTAGAATAGAATTAGCAAGGCATAAAGAACACAAAGTACTCGTCTAAATTATCAGAAAATGGCGTAAAATTTCGGAACACCAGAAACACGTGCACGTAATCAATTCATATTAAATATATATATATATATATATATATATATATATAATATATATATATATATATATATATATATATTAGAGAGAATGAGAGAGGGGGAGAGAAAGAGGATTAGTTAGAGAGAGAGGCTACAAGAGAGAGAGAGAGAGAGAGCTAGAGAGAAAGAGTTGTAGAAAAAGAGAAGAGGGGGGAGTTATGTTTGAAAATGAAGGGGGCAATTAGGGATGAAGGAGAGGGTAAATGGGGGAAATAAGAAAGAGGGGTAAAAGAGGAAAGAAGGAAAAGAAAGAAAGGAAAGAAAGAAGAAAGAAGAGAAGGGGGGCTTGGGTGACTGGCGGCTCTGGCCACCACCGGCGGCCTAGGCGGCGCCGCCGCCGCCACCGAAGGGGCGGCCAGCGAGGAGGGGTGCCGGCGGCGCCCTTGGGTGGAGGAGGTTGTTGTTGGTGTTGTTGTAATTGTTTTGTTGATGGTGAAGATGGTGGTGATTGTTGGTGGTGGTGGTATTGGTTGAAAATGGTGGTATTAGGGAGTTGGAGGAGGAGGAGGAGATGGTGGTTGGGTGGTGAAAGTGGAGGAATTGGTAGTGAATTGATGGTGGATTGAAGAAGAAGATGAAGGTGATGGTGATGGGTTTTGGGGAAATTGGAGGAGACGGAGTGGAGTTTGAGGAGGAGGGAAATGGGGAAGAGAAGGGGGAGTTTGGGAGGGTCGGCGCTGGCTGGGGGGGCGGGGGCACTGGCGCCGCTGGTAGAGGTGGCGGTCTGCCAAGGAGGGGGGAGAGAGGGTGTGTGGGTGAAGAGATGAATAAATGGAGAAGATAGGGAAGGAGGAACGAAAAAAAGAAAGGAAAATAAAAAGAAGGATAGGGAGAGGGAGAGTATGGGGGAGAAGTGAGGGGAATGGCTGCAGCTGCTGGTGCTGCCATTCGTTGGTAAGGAATGAGGGGCATGGGGAGCAGGTGGAGGAAAAGAAAGGAAGAAAGAGAAGGAAAACAAAAAGAAAAAGAAAAATATTAAAGTATGTAATTAAAATATATTATTAAATAATAAATAAGTAGGATAAAATAGGAGAATTAAGTAAATGAGAGGAGAAAGAAAAATAGTCGATAAATAATATATTATTTAAATAGGGTAAAATTTGACTGTTTAAAAAACGTTCCAAAAATTCTTAAAAATAGAAATATTATTTTTAAATTCTTGGTGAAATCAGATTCGAGAAATTCAATCCGATTTTCAAATTAAAAATTCTGAAATCTTCCAGCAATACTAGTCGATACCAAAACCAGTGGATTTTCGATAAATTCAAAAAAATCTCCAAAAATGTATGTAGATAAAAAATGAGATTCTAAGAAATAATGTGAAAGTCGTTTTTAAAAATTTAACTCCATTTGAAAACTAAAAATCCGGGAATCGGTCAGTGCTACCGATCAACACCAGTTTTGAAGATTTTGCAGAATAATTCTGAAAATTTTAAGAAAATTATAAAAAATCTAAAATATTAGAAAATAGTGTTTGAAATTGAAATCGTTCAAATCAGACTACCAGAAAGATCAAATCGGACAGTATACCGGTATCGGATTTTCGGTGCAGATCAGGGCTGACTCTAAATCTGAGAATCCAGATCTGATATAAAACAATCACACCAATAATCATAAAACAAAAATAAATATAAAGAACTAATATGAAAAATATGATCGAAAAATCAGAATACGTATCTAAGTATATATTCAAGGAACGGGGTGTTACAAAACCAATGCAGAAACTAACAACAGAAGATAGTAATATACAAAGATTTACCCAACCAGACAACTTTGAAGCACTTGTTCCCTACTTCTTGAGCAGGGAGATGCAAGAAAGTGTAGACTTCTGCAATACTAAAAATTTGACCTGCACACCAAAAACAAAATAGAAAAGTTAACAAAAACGTGAAATCAATTCGTTCCCATCCCCGGTAACGGCGCCAAAATTTGATTGGGGAGAAACCATGCACAAAAGTGTGTGTTTTGAAACCAAGAGTTAAAAGAGCGTGCTTTATCTTCTTGGATACTTCCGTTATAGCATAGAGGCTAAACGGGTCAAATCCACAAGGATGGAGGCGATAGAAGCTTTCACAATATGTTCATGTGTGAGTTAACAATTCTTCTATTTTCAAAGATCAAAAGAAATGAAATCACGAAGAGGAAAAAAAGAGTACAGTGAAAACAAAGATAGAAACATTGGAAAGAAGGTATTTATGATTTTTGAGATATTTCTAAAACAAAGTAAAAAGAAAAGAAAACTCATGGCTACTAACTACTACTGGCTCCACTAATATACAAACCTTGATAGTTGCCACACATGTATCCTTAGCCATCACTAGTTCTTGATTCAAGAGTTTTACAAAGCATAAATTATAAGATCACTCATCATATCCAAACTCAAATAAATAAGTGCAAGGTACACTTAAACCATCAAAACTAACTAGAACAAGTATGAAATAAAGTAATGATAACTTGTTAAAGAATTAGATGTTAGAGTGTTAGAATCCATTATCATGAGCCATTAATGGCTCTTACAAGAGAAAAGCTAAGAAGAGGCTATTAGATTCATGTTAATTATCAAGTAAGGAATTAGCATAGTTAGTGGTTAGTAGTTAGTTGCCATGAGAGAAAAATTAGCTAAACATGTAAAAAGTTAGAGAGAAGAAAATAAATAGAGATGAAAGAAGAACCTTTCATAGAGTGTCACTTCCATTACAAGGATTTTTTTTCTATCTTATGAATCACTCTCTTCCCTATTACATGATTTACAAAAGAAAAAAAAAAAAGAAGAAGAAGAACAACTAAACTACCCTAAAGAAAAAGAAATCTATCCTAAAAACGCTCTAGGCCAGAGGGAGCCTCTGAAAGACAAGACACGGTCACGCGTCGAAAATTAACGCATGGCTCCACCATATTGCCGTGGAAACGCGGCAATTTTCGCGTTTCCATGGTAATATGGGCGCCGCCTGCGCGGCGCCGGAGGCTGCACACTACTCTGTATACTGACTGTCGGTTTGTCAGAATCTGCCCACAGAATTGGCAGATGGGCTTCCCAAAGTCAATGGCTATATTTAGCCTCTAAAAATCACTAAATAAATGAGATTTTTGGGTTTCTTCTTCATTTCATGCCATGAACCTAGAAACATACAAAAGAGGTATCACTAACAGAATTTAATATTGAATAAATTTAAAGATGTGGTATGAAATATGCAATTTTGGAGACTAATCACATACTACTATAATATTACGAAAATGTGGAATGATAATACAGCGTATAGATAAATGGTAAGGAACAAGGTTGTATTAGAATCAATATCAAGTCAAGTGTTTAAATATATATATATATATATATATATATATATATATATATATATATATATATATATATAGGTATATATGTATATATAAATGAGCACATGTCAACTTATGATGCAATATGTGAGGTCCAGTTCTATTATTAATTATGTTAGTGAACACCAATTACCACATGCAGTAAACACATTCCATACTACACCTACAATACATGTCAATTGGGTCTTATGCTATTGAAACTGATTGGTGGAGATATTGTCTGTATTTTAAGTGAGTTTTGTACATACTTAGAACCATGACCTAAACTCTTGCGCTGAATCAGGCCCTACCGCTAGGTAGTCATGTAACATGTATAACAGGATATGTAACGAGTATAACAGGATAAACAAGACGGGGTGTTAGTCACCCCATGAGAACCCTGCAGTGAAATCCTCTTTCGGCTGCACAACCTATATCTTAGGTCTATCCAAAATGCAGATGTTGCCTCCTCCATCAATTTTCCTGTCACGTTGTGAGTTGTTTAATATCATTGTTATTTAGATTACCAAAGAATTTGTAACACCCAGGTTATTAGAATTCTAAATTTATATTCTAATCTTTGATCTGATCCTTAATTAAAAAATTATTGGAGACGAGGATTGAGCTAAATTTTTAGAAGGATTTCTAGAAAATTTTTGGGGAAAATTTAAAAGTGAAATGAAATGGAATAATTATAGGAAATAAGTGCACGTACAAGTCTTATGCATATATGAAATGTTTGTGTATATGATTATAAAAGTCGGTATGTATAAATTTATATCTTATTTTGTGTTATACCCTACTAAATTACTCTATACATATAAATAATCCTAATCTTAATATTTATGATAGAGGTGGCATGATGATCGGGGAAAAATCGCGCACAAAAAGTATATGTTTTGAAATTGATATTTAAAGTGTGTGTGCTTTGACTTCCTCGATACTTCCGTTATAGTATAGAGGCTAAAACGAGTCAAATCCACAAGGACAGGAGGCGATAGAACCTTTACCGATTGATTCACTTATGTGTTAAAAGTTCTTCAATGTTTGAAAGAATGGAAAGAAAGGAAAACAAAGAATGAAAAAGAGAAGTACGGTGAAAACAAAGAAGTAGGAAACATAAAAAAGAATGTCTTTATGGTTTTTAAAATATTTCTAAAATAAGTGAAAAAGAAAGAAAACTCACGGCTACTAACTACTAATGACTCCACCAACACGCTAACCTCTTAGTGATAGTTGACTCACATGTATCATTAGCCATCACTAGTCCTTGGTTCAAGAGCGATTCAAAGCATCACCCATATGTAACTCATCACAACCCAACTCAACAAACAAGTGCAAGCTACACTTAAACCATCAAAACTAAAAGTAAGCATGGAGTAAAGTAATGTTAGCTTGTTAGTGGTTAGGAAGTTAGAGTGTTAGATCCATCATCATGAGCCATCAATGGCTCTTACAAGAGCAAGGCCAAGTAGTGGCTATTAGATTCATGTGGATTATCAAATAAGAAGTTAGACTAGTTGGTGGTTAGTAGTTAGTTGCCATGAGAGAAAACAACTAGCTAAACATGTAAAAAAGTTAGATAGAAAATAAAGAGAGGTAAAGAGAGCACCTTTCATAGCTTATCACCTTCTATTACAAGCACTCTTACATTCCACTCATGTATCACTCTTTCTTCTAATACAAGATTTAAAATAAATGAAAAATATAAAGAGGAAGAAGAAGAACTAACCTAACCTAAACTAAACTACAACATGGAATGAAAAACTACCCTAAACTCTGTATATCTCTTGCTCTGAAACCCCAGGGGGTATTTATAAGCACTAGGAGAACGGGGGCCAGCGGGACAACCCCTAGCCCGAAGCCAGGCGCACGCCGCGGCCGTACGGTTGCAGAAACGCGGCCCAAGCCGCGTTTCCGTGGCCATACTGGGGCCGCGCGCGGTCCCGTCTGTCCCCTGTCAGGTTCTACTCCTGGTTTCTTATTTTGGGCCCCTGGTTTTGACGAATCAGCTCTTCTAGGTCAATGGCTATTCATGTAGGCTTTTAATCACCAATTAAATGGTGATTTAGGATCTTCTTCTTCATTGCACACCATGAACTTAGAATCAAGCAAGTAAAGCTTTATTAGCAGAATTTTATACCAAATAAATATGCGCATGTGATAAAAATTATGCAAAATTAGATACTAATCACACCCCACACTTTTCTTTTTGTTCGTCCCGAGCAAAACAAAAACTAAGAAAATTATTACACCACTTTCACAGGTGACGCGATTGCACTGAGCATGTGAAACAAGCCGTTAAACCTTTAAGTTTCTCCTAGAGGAGGAGTTTTGTCTCCTGAGGGTTTTCAGCGGATTACACCCACAAAATACATAAAAAAAAAGAAATCAAATATTAGTATTTTGAAAACACATTTTGAAATAGAGAAAAGTGTTGAAGTATTTTTGTGAAAATATAAGTGATCCAAGGTCAAAGGTTAACCAGAAATTGTTCTTTCTTAAACTAAGTCAAAATACAAAAAATCTTGTTATAAATTAAATGTAAGAATTTAAAATTGAATTGACTCTTTGACCTTTCATAAAACTCTTAGAAAAAATATGCACTTTGTGGATTGTGAAGATTTTTGGGATATCGACTCTAACTTTTATGCCATTTATTTATATTATTATATATTTTTTCTTTTTCTTTTTTTTCTTCTCTTAGTTTTCTTAGGCTTTCTTATTTACCCGGGTAGTGAGCCTTTAGCCGGTGACTCCCAAACCAGATGATCTTAGGGTACCAGATGAGAAAACATCCTTCGAACTTAAGGAGTCGAGTAAACAAGGCCACAAAACTAAAGAGGATTATTTATTTTTTTATCCACCATTTTAGGTGTGAATAATCATGCTTCCTGAGGCATAATTACTCAACTTCAACAAGTGATTTTTATTATCATAATAATTTTTTTAATATATATTTTTTATGGCATTTTCAGTCTTTGTTTCAATCCCAAAAATTGTATAAGCGTGGAGTGCATAAATCTAAGGGAAAAAATTCAAGATTAAATTATCTTTTCAATTTTACTTTCTTATCCTAAAATTTAAACAAGATCTATTATTTTGACTCAGTTTAAAATTTCATAATTTTAGGTCTTCCTAATTTCTAAGATAATCTTAATTTTCTTAAAAATAAATCAAAACTATTCATCTTGTTTCAAAAAATTTTGTAAAAATAAAAGAAAAGAGTTTTTATATAAAAGATTTTTTTCTTTTAAAATTTAAAAGAAGTGTAAAAGAAAGAAAATATAAAACTAACTATGTTAGTAAACCCTCCCCCACAATTATCTCATGCATTGTCCTCAATGCATCGTGAATGTGTATATACATGAAACAAATGGGAAGGGAAGGAAAATTACCTCATGGTGGTGGTTCCGGTGGTGGTCTGACTGGGCCAAGCGTTGTGACCCAACCAAGATAATGTGGCCCTAGAAGGAACCCACCAATGACCTCTCTAACATGACCCAATAAAAGAATGATTGATTGAATTGTTTTATTTTAATATTTATCCCCATCTAATTTTCAATTGTCAAAAATAATTACTGGGTCATTTTCTTCAACATTCTTGTCCAACAATGAAGTGTGATTTTGAGAGATGATTGATTTGGACTCAAATAAAATAGAAACAAAAATCGATACCGACTTGGAAAGTTGACTCAGATCAAGTCGAGAGTCAACAATGAGAGTCAAAATTGGTTCAAAAACAGGGTCCAAACCAAAGAATTAATGTTCACACACTTTTCCCATGAATGAAGTGTGATCATAAGAGATTGGTGATTCCATTTCACGGTGTATTGGTACAGGATTCAATGTTGACTCAGGAATAGAGAAAAAATCTGATAAATATACCGGAGTCATTATTGAATCAAAAAGTGAAATGGAATTACTAATATGAGGTTCAGGATCACTTTCAAGCTCAAGTTCAATTTCGAAAAAAGGATAACTTGCCAAAATTTCAAGGTGGTTTTCAAGATTTTGGGCAAGTTCAAATGGATGTAATGAAATTGAATCTTAATTTTTGTCCACAGAAGGAATGTAAATGGGTGAAATGATCGAGTCAAGTTCAGGAATGATGGGAATCAAAACTGGCTCAAGAACGTCACTTATTTCAGGTAACACTACAGGAGTCGATATTGATTCAAGGAATGGACTCGAATCGCTAACTTGAAGCTCAAGTTCACATTCATCTTCAATTTCAGGAAATGGATAACTTGCCAAAGTATCAGGAATTGGATGTTGGTCAAGTTTGGGTTGGTATGATGAAATTGAAGCTGGATTTTCAAAATGGCAAGATTCTTAAGTCATATGAATATCTGATGGACATGGGAACTTATTCATATGTTGAATTATTCGCTCGGTCTCTTGCACAATTTTCATAGTTTTTTCCCACAATGATTTTTCTTTAATTGGCTCTGGTAAAGAACTATATGAATGTTGGAAATTTTGTGGACATGATGAGGCCATATTGTTTTCAAATTATTTTTGGGCCTCTATCGCTTCTTCCAAAGTTCTTTGCAATGATGATTTTTCTTCAATTGGTGGTTCAGGAAAAGGAGGATATGAAGAAGAATCGGGGAATGGAAATGGTGGACAATGTGGTTGATAATTTGACTCGAGGGAGGTGAATCCCCATTGACTCTGTGAAGAGTTGAAATTATTTTGAAAACTATAGTCATATGATTGAGAATATCGGTCATATTGAGTCGGATAATCCCAACTCGGCATATATGGTTGGTTCATGTTGTACATAGCTGGGTTGGAGTTATCCGAGTCAAATGAGGTCAGAATGAAATATGAATTTATATCATGATTGAAAGAATTATTGTTTTAAAATCCATTTCACAATATACAAAAAAGAAAAACAATCAAACAAACAAACAAACAAATAAAGAAAAAGAAAAAGAAAACAAGCCTATGCTAGGGTTGACTTAGACCTAGACGACTCCTAACTGGTTAGACTGTCCACGGGGGGTATATTGTCTGAATCTTGTTTTTCATTGATTTGCAAAGGGAAAACTTACAAAAAAAAGAGTCGAGGATCTAAATTACAAGTAACACAAAAGATTACAAGTAGATCTTCTCTGAGATTCTAGAGAAGTGTGCCGATAGGAGTCTGGTCAGCGTGCGACCATTTTGTCCCTTTGACGATGCGAGCGATGAGATTCCCTTCTCGCCGGTTCGGGGAATCAGAGAACAGAAGGTTGGTAGAACCCTCTTGTTACTTCTCAAAACCGCCTTCGCTTAGGAATTCCTTCTTGCCTGGTTCCAGAGATTCCTTGAGAAGAAGGTATTAGGGTATCAGCACCCTGATTAGAGAAGTGATTCTCTAAAAGTCTCTGAATTTAAGAGAATAGATCTCTGTTTGTGCGCGCGGTGCGTCCTTTCACGTTGTGAAGAAGTCATCTCTCTCTCCGTCCAGTCCGTCTGTAGAGATCTCTGGAACCGGTCTCCTCCCCTTGTGCCCTGATGGGCTATTTATAGGGAGATCAGGAGTATAATTGTCCCTTGAAAATATAGAAACAGATTGAATCAAATCTGTTTAAATCTAGAAAGTAGCCTTGCTGCGAGGCTAGGATCGGCTTCTGCGAAGCTAGAAGTAGTAGGTCGGTTGATCCTCTTGATCTGTTTTGATCCTTTCCATATTGTGGGAAGATTTTCCCTGATCCTCTTACTCATTTTAGAAGAGTCAAGAGATTATGGCAATCAATTGCCAAATTTGATCTTAGATTTGTTCTTGATTGGATTTGGTCTTGATTCGATCAGATTTGATCTCATCCTGAAATTTAAATGGTCAATAGGTTGACCATAGCAGACCTGCAGCGGCGCTGCCCGCATTGAGCTCACAGCGGAGCTGGATGGCGCATGTGACGAAGTCGGAGGATAGCCCTTCGGCGGAGCTAGATATCGTCTATGGCGAAGTTAGAAGACAGCTCTTCAGCGGAGCTGTCTGTGGCGAAATTACCGAACATCCTTCTGCACGGTTGCATGTGGCTTCAAGCGAAGTTAACTCTCTGCGGAGTTAGCTGAGCACTTCCGGTGAAGCTATGAGTTAGCTTCCTGACGGAGCTGTGAATGGCTTCAAGGCGAAGTTAGGTGATCTAAGCCTCTCAAGCGAGGCTATCCCTTTGGGCTCATGTGATGCTAAGTGCCAGCATCTTAGACCTGCTGAGGTCTGTTTAGAGACAATCCAGGCTCACTGACTGTTTCACTGGGTCAGTAGAGTCCAATCTGCTTCCTTGTCCCTCGGAGATGGGTGAAAACTGGTCGTCAGCTTATCTGTCGCTTATCTTTTGTAAATGTCAACAAGTACAGAACTGGTCGTCAGCTTGTCTATCGCTTGTCTTTTGTAAATGTCAACAAGTTTAGACATTGTTCAGACCAATCAGCCTATCTTTCACTTGTCTTTTGTAAATGTCAACAAGTGTAAACATTGTTCAGGCCAGTCAGAATCTTGTCTTTTTTTAGAGTGTCAACAAGACCCCCTTCAAAGTTTTCGGAAGTCTGCAATGGCTCAGACTTCGAAATACTTTGAATTGCTCTGATCGGTGGTATGTGAAGTTCGAACGTCGCCATGGTGGTTGAGTTCAGCTTCGCTTTTAATCCTGCTTTGGGATAGATTCGCTGAAGAATTGTGTAGATTCGCGACTTTGGTAGCTTAGCGTCTGGGTAGGTTCGCATATGGGTAGCTCCGCGTCTGAGCCTCCCGGAATATGTTCGCTTCAGAATGTTGTTCCTTTCCCGAGGTCAACAGCCTTCGGCCATTTACGAGAAGGACTGCTCCTTTTTTTGAGGTTAGAATAACCTCTCTTGTATTAATCGAGGGAGATCATTCCTCCCTTGTGCTTTTCGAGGGAAACCGTTCCTTTTTTATGGCTCAATAAATGCCTTAAATGCGCTCGCGCTTCCATGCTTGAAGCGGCAGCGCTCAGGCCATGAGGCCTATAAATAGGACACTTGAGGTCCTCTGAAAAGAAGCGGTCTGCTTTTCTCTTCTCTTCTCTTGGTTGAGAGAGATACTCAGATCTCTGAACTAGTGGGGATGCCCACTCTGGTTACTATCCGGCCAAGGACCGGTAAGTCTCAGTCATCTAGAGACTTTACCAATGGATAAATGCTTTTAGGGAGTTTATCTCCCTTAATTTAGCTTTAACAGCTGCCTCAGGGATTAGCTTCCCTTACCCTTCATTTTGTAATTGACTGATCTGCAGAGAAGGGTTTTAGCCCAGCTTCCAGCTTCCCGGCGAAGCTATCTTTTGAACAAAGAAAGATAATCGCATGCTTGTTTAATTCGCCACACAGGCAAAACTTGAGACTTAGTCTCTTCAATAGTTGAGCCAGTCTTGCCATATAGGTGGGGTCAAGACTGCGTCCCTCAGGATCAGTCTGGCTTAGCCATATAGGCGAGGTTAGGACTTGGCTTATGCTGAGCTAGCCCATCATCACTGTGCAAGCGAGGCTATCCTTAACTGAATCGGATATAAATTGTTTCGCCCTAAAAAATTTGACTTAGCATTTCACTTTTGCAGCTCTTCCTTTGACTTACTGCTAACATGTTTCAGTTTGCATTGCAGTGAGCTATGTTCGCCAGCCTTTCAATCTGATGAAAGAGA
This sequence comes from Agave tequilana, assembly GCA_038442645.1. Classification (NCBI taxonomy): domain Eukaryota; kingdom Viridiplantae; phylum Streptophyta; class Magnoliopsida; order Asparagales; family Asparagaceae; genus Agave; species Agave tequilana. Next base: position 42,445 of record JAVJIF010010547.1, on the reverse strand, counting down.
TCAGAGACTTGTCTCTTGCTTTTCCAGTTGAAACTTTAACCTAAGCAAGAGAAACAAACTGGGGCAGCTGATGTGTGTTCCCAGAAGAGGTTGGCAGTCGCTTATCCGAGATGATTCACTTCAAGGCGAGGCTGGTAGCCGCTTATCCGAGATGATCCACTTCGGGAAAGCGGACGTCACCTGTAAAGTCTCAGATCTTCCCATTGCCAATTTTCATCAATGAAGATCCAACCTGCTGGTGGCGATCAGTCCTTTGCCAATTTTGATTACGGAAGGTTCAACTTCCTGGTGGCACAATCTGTCCTAGTGGCACCATCTGTTCTTATGCGAAGGATTACAACCTTGTGCAGGAGGAAGGCCTTTCGTGTCCAGTTGGTTTGGCTTGGAAGTAGATAGGACCACTTGTATGCCTTTGGAGCAAATAATTCTGTTGTATGAAACACAACCTTGATGTAGTAGTATGAATGTACCTTCCCTTTTAAATCAATAAAAGTTCAGTTTCTGCTTATCCTTCACTTGAGTTGGTCCGGCGTAGCTAGACTTCATACGAAGTTAAAGGCAGGATCCTTTTTGAATCAGGAATGAGCTTCCAGCGAAGCTGGCATGAACTTCCTGCGAAGTTCGGACTGTGCTTTTAGCGAAGCTAAGGCAAGCTTTTCGGCAAAGTTATTGATACATCGCGCGAAGTCCGCATTTGACTCGTGGCGAAGTTAGCCCTTAGTGGGGCTGAATCAGCGCTTCTCGGGAAGGCGCTTTAGGCGCCGTTTCAAATTAATTTGAAACGACAGCTTTTACTGTTTTCGAGGCGTCGTTTCAGGCGATCATTAGCCTATAAAAGCCTCATCGGGCTGAGAGAGAAGACATCACTTCTCTTTTACAGAGCACTTGACTCTTTTCTTTTTCTTTCTTCTTTACTTGAGAATCCAAGAACCTCCACTGTTCTTCAATGGCTCCCAAGAGACGAGCGGAAATTCCGACTTGAAATCCTTAGAGACAAGGAAGATAGAGCTCGGGGACGCCATAGATGCTTCTAGTAGTGCTCTTCTTGACGCTGAAGATAAATTTGAAAAGGCCAAGGAGATGATCAGGAAGGTAAATCTTCTCTTATCCAAGGCTGAACCAGTGCGTCTTGAAGAGACTGCGCGGCTTGAGCAGCTTAAGGCTCAGAGTGACGAACTCTCGCGGCAAGAGTCAGCTCAGAGGGCAACCTTGGTTGAAGTTGAAGCTCGCTTGGCCCAGACGGCGAGTTTTAATGAAGCTGAGCTAAGGTCGCAGGCTCTTGTCAGGGCTGCTGATGATAGGAAGGCAAGGCTGGCCTTTCTTGAGGGACGGATCAAATTTTATGACGCACCCCTATAGCTTGTAATATATGTGCCTCCATGTATCACTTCTTTTCGGAATTAATAAAAGTAATTTTGTTTTGACCCTCCTGTCGTGTTTCCAACTTGTTCTATTTTCTGAATTGTCGCTTCCAAGTTGTATTGCAGCCTTCTGAGGAAATAGTCCTTACTGTACTGAATGATGAAACTTGGCTACCTGCTGGTTCAGAGGTCGCAATGACATAACCGATTGAGAAGCCACCAAGCTCAAGGTAGTCCTTGACGGACTGAAAGGTGATACTTGTCTTTTGTAAATGTCAACAAGTATCGAGACCTGTCTTTTGTAAATGTCAACAGGCTCAAGGTTGAGACTTGTCTTTTGTAAATGTCAACAAGCTTGAAATTGAGACTTGGCTGTCTGCCGGTTCAGAGGTCACAATGACATAACCGATTGAGACGCCACCAAGCTCAAGGTAGTCCTTGACGGACTGAAAGGTGATACTTGTCTTTTGTAAATGTCAACAAGTATCGAGACCTGTCTTTTGTAAATGTCAACAGGCTCAAAGTTGAGACTTGTCTTTTGTAAATGTCAACAAGCTCGAAATTGAGACTTGGCTGTCTACCGGTTCAGAGGTCGCAATGACATAACCGATTGAGACGCCACCAAGCTCAAGGTAGTCCTTGACGGACTGAAAGGTGATACTTGTCTTTTGTAAATGTCAACAAGTATCGAGACCTGTCTTTTGTAAATGTCAACAGGCTCAAGGTTGAGACTTGTCTTTTGTAAATGTCAACAAGCTCGAAACTGAGACTTGGCTGTCTGTCAGTTCAGATGTCACAATGACATAACCGATTGAGACGCCACCAAGCACAAGGTAGTTCTTGACGGACTGAAAGGTGATACTTGTCTTTTGTAAATGTCAACAAGTATCGAGACCTGTCTTTTGTAATTGTCAACAGGCTCAAGGTTGAGACTTGTCTTTTATAAATGTCAACAAGCTCGAAATTGAGACTTGGCTGTCTGCCGGTTCAGAGGTCGCAATGACATAACAGATTGAGACGCCACCAAGCTCAAGGTAGTCCTTGACGGACTGAAAGGTGATACTTATCTTTTGTAAATGTCAACAAGTATCGAGACCTGTATTTTGTAAATATCAACAGGCTCAAGGTTGAGACTTGTCTTTTGTAAATGTCAACAAGCTCGAAATTGAGACTTGGCTGTCTGCCGGTTCAGAGGTCACAATGACATAACCGATTGAGACGCCACCAAGCTCAAGGTGGTCCTTGACGGACTGAAAGGTGATACTTGTCTTTTGTAAATGTCAACAAGTATCGAGACCTATCTTTTGTAAATGTCAACAGGCTCAAGGTTGAGACTTGTCTTTTGTAAATGTCAACAAGCTCGAAATTGAGACTTGGTTGTCTGCCGGTTTAGAGGTCGCTATGACATAACCGATTGAGATGCCACCAAGCTCAAGGTAGTCCTTGACGGACTGAAAGGTGATACTTGTCTTTTGTAAATATCAACAAGTATCGAGACCTGTCTTTTGTAAATGTCAACAGGCTCAAGGTTGAGACTTATCCTTTGTAAATGTCAACAAGCTCGAAATTGAGACTTGGCTGTCTGCCGGTTCAGAGGTCACAATGACATACCGATTGAGACGCCACCAAGCTCAAGGTAGTCCTTGACGGACTGAAAGGTGATACTTGTCTTTTGTAAATGTCAACAAGTATCGAGACCTGTCTTTTGTAAATGTCAACAGGCTCAAGGTTGAGACTTATCTTTTGTAAATGTCAACAAGCTCGAAATTGAGACTTGACTGTCTGTCGGTTCAGAGGTCACAATGACATAACCGATTGAGACGCCACCAAGCTCAAGGTAGTCCTTGACGGACTGAAAGGTGATACTTATCTTTTATAAATGTCAACAAGTATCGAGACCTGCCTTTTGTAAATGTCAACAGGCTCAAGGTTGAGACTTGTCTTTGTAAATGTCAACAAGCTCGAAATTAAGACTTGGCTGTCTGCCGGTTCAGAGGTCGCAATGACATAACCGATTGAGACGCCACCAAGCTCAAGGAAGTTCTTGACGGACTGAAAGGTGATACTTGTCTTTTGTAAATGTCAACAAGTATCGAGACCTGTCTTTTATAACTGTCAACAGGCTCAAGGTTGAGACTTGTCTTTTGTAAATGTCAACAAGCTCGAAATTGAGACTTGGCTGTCTGCCGGTTCAGAGGTCGCAATGACATAACCGATTGAGACGCCACCAAGCTTAAGGTAGTCCTTGACGGACTGAAAGATGATACTTGTCTTTTGTAAATGTCAACAAGTATCGAGACCTGTCTTTTGTAAATGTCAACAGGCTCAAGGAGATCACTGTCATAGGTTTAATGTTAATGTAACAACGAAATGAATGGAGAGATCTTTGTATGTGGTCTTACCATTCCATGGATGAGAATTGGTAAGTGATTTTGGAGAGGGAATCAAATGGGAACAGGTCCCTTAGGATTTTTAGCAAATCCTCAGCTGTCACCGGGTTTGATATGCCTTTACCAACTACCGTTTGAGTTGGGCTAGCCATGCTATTCCCCTCAGCATGATGAGTTGTCGAGGACTCATGTTGGGCTTATAGGCCAACATTTTCCTCTATCCTTAATCGTTAAGGATGTTGGATCATCTGGTTAGGGTATGTGTAACCTTGATTCTTCTCTGAGACAAACAATGTATGACCAGGTTCCTACTGGTTTATGGTTGCATGGTCTCGTTTGGAGGAAGAGAGAGGCTCTCTTTGCATGTACCTTAGATATGAAGGTCTTGATCAGAGGTGTGGTGTTAACTTGATCATAAGAAGGGTCCTTAATCAAGGATAATATTTCTTTAAGAATTTGCCATTGATCAGCATCATGAGTAAATCGCCATCTGAGGTCATAAGGCGGTATGCTCCGTTTGAATAGACTGTTTCTATCACAAACAGTCCTTCCCATTTAGGCTGAAGTTTGCCTTTGGTCTTATGCGTCATAATCATCGGTCGTCTGACAGCTAAAACTAAATCTCCTTTGTGGAAGACTCTTTGTTTGACCTTCTTATTGAAGATTTTTGAGATTCGAGCTTGATACAACTCGATGTGTTGCTGAGCTTGTAGTCGCTTCTCATCTAGGGCTTCGAGCTCTTGCAGACGCAACCTATCATTGTCTGATTAAGACGGGAAAAGTGTATGTAAATGTTGTTTAGAATTTACCTTGGTGCTATGTATTTATAAAGTTCAATACAACCTTTCTTGTCTCCGATATAGTATAGAGCTATACCGTGTCGAACCTCAGGGAGAGCTAGCGATGGAAGCGTTACGAATCGTTGTGAGAAGAGTAAACGAGAATTCTTCTATGCTAATAAAATTAATGAATCAAATGAAAAAGAAACTAAAGAAAGGATGGATATGTTCATGATGGAAATAGTCGGAAAAGAAATTAAGATTGGGATTTGGTATTCACAAGAAAAGGAAAGAAGACTTGTAAAAGAATAGATGGAAGAAAACCATGACTAGCTTACCTTGCTAACTTGCCAAGACTTACTAGACTCCTTGATAGCGAATGCGTGCCTCATGTTGTCATTCCATCGGCGTGGGATTCGTCTTGCGTGTTGACCTAATTACTTTCTCACTTGGATGACGGGAGGTTTTACCCATCGGAGAAGAGAAGATCATCCAACTTGCAAGATGAAATAAAGCAATCACCCATGAGTTAGTGAAGATGGCAAGGCTAGTGGTTAGCTAGTACATGGAGAAAGAATTAGCTAAAAGCCATTAGAGAAGTAAAACAAAGCATGAAGTAAATTTGCAAGAAATTAAAGAAAGCAATAAAGAAAGCAATTAAAGAAAGCACATAAACTAGAACTAGAGGAAGGAGAATGGATCAATCCTTGTTGCTTCAAGTGTCACCCTTGATTACACAAGCTCTCTCTCTCTCACAATCACTCTCTTTTACAATGAATTCTAGGGAAAGAGAAGAGGGATCTAAAGAACTAAACCTAGAGAAAAACTAAATAAAATTACAACAACTAATGGTTTTCTCCTCTCTTCTCTGTTCAGTCTTTGCTCGCAGGTCCTTGTGGAGTATTTATAGCACCCAGGTGAAGGATCCAGAAGATATTCTGTTGGCGCAAAATTCGGGCTCCAACAGACTCAGGATTGCCGCGTTCTGGCGGCAAGGCGCGGCTTAACTGTGGCCGTTGCGCAACCACTTTCTGTTGTGGGTTGTTACGAGTTTGTTTGGCCACGTGGACCTTCTGGATTCTTCGTTTGTTGCGCGGATCTCTCTAGATTCTGGATTAGATTTGGGCTTTATCTTGGATTTGGAATTAATCACTTTAATTATTGCTAATTAAAGTGATTATTGGCTTTTTCTCCATTTAAGTGTAGACCTGTAAATATATAGAGAAGATTAGTAAAAATCATGTATTTATTTGTAATATGCATGGGAATAATGAGGTAAAATATGCAATATTGGATCACAATCACACCCCACATTTATTCTTTTGCTCGTCCCGAGCAAAACAAAGAAAAAGAAAAGAAAATCCTAACTACCAATTTTATTACACCACTTTCGCAGGTGACGCGATTGCACTGAGCATGTGCAACAAGCCGTTAAACCTCTAGGTTACCCTAGAGGAGGAGTGTTGTCTCCTGAGGGTTTTCAGCGGATTACACCCACAAAATCCATAAAGAAAGAAAACAAATGTTAGTGTTTTGAAAATGCATTTTGAATAAGAGACAAGTTTACGAACTATTTTTGCAAAAAATATAAGTGATCCTAGGTCATAAGTCCACCTATAATCATTCTTCCTTAAACTTAGTCTCTATGCAAGATCTTGTTTTCAATTAAGGTAAGAATTCAAAATTGGATTGAATACTTTATCTTTCATAAAACCTAGATAATATGCACACCGTGTTCAGTGAAAATTTCTGGGATTTCAACTCCAACCATCAAGCCATTTATTTATATATATACTTTTTATTTTTCTTTTTTCTTCCCTTAGTTTAGGCTTTCTAGTTCACCCTTGTAACGAGCCTTTAACCGATGACTCCCAAACCAGACGGTCTTAGGGCACCAAATGAGAAAACATCCCTCGGGTTTAAGGACTCGAGTGAAAAAGGCCACAAAACTAAAGGGGATTATTCTTAATCACCGTTAGGCGTGAATAATCATGCTTCTTGAGGCACAATTATCCAGCTTAATAAGTGAGATCACCGTTAGGCGTGAGTAATCATGCTTCTTGAGGCATAATTTCCCAGCTTAATAGGTGATGTTTTATTATATATATTATTTTTTTTTCTTTTTTTTTCCTTTTATTTTTATGGCATTTTGGTCTTTGTTTCCATCCCAAGAAATGTGTAAGTGTAAAGTGCATATTATCTAAGGCAAAAAATTCAAGATAAAAATATCTCACCAATTTTTCTTACTTAGCCTATAATTTTAAACAAGATCTATTACTTCAACTATGTTTAAGATGTCATAATTAAGGCTTTCTTAATTTCTAAGATACATCTTAATTTTCTTAAAAAATAGATCTAAACTTTGTCTCTTATTTCAAAAGTTTTTATTTTTATATATTTTTTTTAATTTCTAAAAGAAGTGTAAAAGAAAGAAAATCTAAAAACTCTATGTTAGTAAACCCTCCCCCACACTTATCTCATGCATTGTCCTCAATGCATCATGATATATGTATGCATGAAACAAAATGGAAAGGGAAGGAACAAATTACCTTAAGGTGGTGGTTCCGGTGGTGGTCTGATTGGTCCACGAAACATGGCCCAATCATCTTTTCTTTGGGTTTTGAGGAACCCACCAGAAATTTCAAGAATATGACCCACAAGAATGATGTATGCATGAAAGATTTTTATTATGTACATGACCCCATCTAATTTCCAAATTTCTAAAATAATTTCAGAGTCAAATTTATCAAGATCCTTGTCCCAGAATGGTGTATGAAATGATAGGACAGTTGACTTGGACTCAGGAAGGACAGGAATTGATACCGACTCAGGAATGTGACTTAAGTCAAGTGATGGTGCAGGAGTCGGAATGAGTTCGGGAATTGGGTCCAAGTCAAGAAAATGAAGCTCTAGTCCACAATCATTGTCCAATGATGGAATGTGACTTTCTAAAGGTGATATCTCTTTACTTCCAATATTAAGGAATTCAAGCTCATCGCCATACAATTCTTCAAAACTAAGGTCAATGTTTTCCGTCAGAATTGTACAATCAGTTTCAGAAGTAAAGAGATTGAAAAAATCAAGGTCACATTCCTCATGTAGTTCAATAAAGGGAGAACTTGCCAATTTGTCAATAGGATTATCAAAAGTGTATAATTGGTCAAGTTCAATGTGATCCTCAAAGATGGGTGATTCAACTTCATTATGAATTGGGACAGGATCCAATGTAGACTCCGGGAAAAGATTGAAGTCAGGTAAAGATACCGGAGTCATTATTGAATCAGGAAAAAGAATTGAATCAAGAAGTTGGGGTTCAAGATCACATTCCTCATGTAATTCAATTCCACAAAAATGTGAACTTGCCAATTTATCAATGGGACTTTCAAAAGTATGAAATTGGTCAAGTTCACTATGATCATCAAAGATTGGTGATTCAATTTCAAAATGGATTGGCACTGGATCCAATACTGACTCGGGAAATGAAGTGAAATCAGGTGAAGACACCGGAGTCATAATTGAATCAGGAAGGAAAATTGAATCATCAAGTGGAAGTTCAGGATCATGTTCAAGTTCAATTTCAGGAAATGGAAAACTTGCCAAAATGTCAGAAGTTTGGACAAGTTCAGGTGGTTGTGCTGAAATTGAATCTTGATTTCCAAAACAACATGACTCTTTGACAGAATGGTTAGTGACATTAGAAATAGGATGAGAATGAAGAGTTTGGATCATCAAATCTATGTCACGGTTACGATCATTTCGAGCATGAGTCAGGAATTCAAGCATCTTTTCACAATTCATTGGTTCATCATTTTGTTGAAAAGATGAAGAATTGTTTTGGATTTGGTGATGAAATTGTGAGTCAAAACTGTGTGGTGATGGAAGAGTGGACTCACACAAGAAATCTTTACTCTTTTCCATGACAAATGGTTGTTCATTAGGAAAAGGTGGAACTGAGTAAGACTCTTGAAAATACTGTGGAAGTGGAGGGGCAAATGTTTCGTGAAATTGTTGCTCGGCCCTCTGTAGATTGGCTTCTAAACTCCTTAGTAACTCAGATTTTTCTTCAATTGGTGGAGTATAAGAAGCAAATTTAGGGAATGAATATTGTGGACAAGGTGAATATGGTGGACAAGGAGGTTGGTAATTAAACTCGGGGGACTGGAATCCCAATGACTCTGTGACGAGTTGAAATTATTTTGGACATTATAATTATTAGATGGGGGGTATGGGTCATATTGATTCGGATAAGGCCAACCCGGTGTATTTGGTTGGTTCATATTGTAAAACACCGGGTTGGAATTATCCGAATATAAAGTCGGTGTGAAATATGGATTATTATTGAAAGAATTGTAATTGTAAGCCATATCACACAATCAAATACAAACAAACAAACAAACAAACAAAAGAAAGAAAAATTCTAACCTAAGTTAGGGTAGACTTAGGACCTAGACGACTCCTAACTGATAGACTGTCCACGGGAGGTTTAGTGTAGACTCTAACCACAAGCTAATCAGCCAGGGAAGGGTAAGGTTGGTGGGAGGTTTTCCGTCCGGAGACGTTCCTTAATTAAGTAACTAGCAACCTTCGGGCTTTCGGCCCTCAACCCCTTTCCTAGACACTGATTTTGCAAGAGTTAAATTCCAACACTTTTCCCCCTTAGGATAATCTCCTTATTGAGTCCGAGATGTCCCTAGGGCTAACGTCTATTTTTTTATTAAATTAGGCTTGGGTTAGTGAGTGCTTGGGAAAATGATTTTCGGGCTAAGGAAAGGGTAATGAACTCCCCACCTTATCTTATTTACGGGTTATGCCCTTAAAATTGAATTGGTGCAAGTGTACAAGAAATATAACAAGGATTCACTCAAAGCATGAAAATCAAGCAAGAGATGATTCCTAGTCTATATGCAATGCAAAACGTACCTTGCCTCCAGCACTCTTCAACAGTAAAAGTAAAGAATTGAAAAGACACGTGCCTAAAAATGCAAATGTCTAATCAATTTTTAACGTTAACAACCAATTTTTTACTATTTTTTAATTTAGCAGGTATATGGTGAAGAATACAAGATTTCAGGTATATCAGCAGCTGTATTCTGCAGAACCAGAGACCCTGCAGAAAAATGGTTAGAAGTCAACTCCTCCTTGCCGCGCCCGCGCGGCAAAACGCGGCAAGTCAGAGGGATCCTGGTCTCTGCTTTCGAGAGCAGAGGCCCAGGTCCGCTTATATGTTTCTGCAATGCAATATTTGCTGTATCTTCAACCTGTACCTGCAACAGAGAAGAAGATTCGTTTAGTTTCTCACTTTAAAGAAAATCGTTGCTCTCCCCGGCAACGGCGCCAAAATTTTGATTAAGACGGGAAAAGTGTATGTAAATGTTGTTTAGAATTTACCTTGGTGCTATGTATTTATAAAGTTCAATACAACCTTTTCTTGTCTCCGATATAGTATAGAGCTATACCGTGTCGAACCTCAGGGAGAGCTAGCGATGGAAGCGTTACGAATCGTTGTGAGAAGAGTAAACGAGAATTCTTCTATGCTAATAAAATTAATGAATCAAATGAAAAAGAAACTAAAGAAAGGATGGATATGTTCATGATGGAAATAGTCGGAAAAGAAATCAAGATTGGGATTTGGTATTCACAAGAAAAGGAAAGAAGACTTGTAAAAGAATAGATAGAAGAAAACCATGACTAGCTTACCTTGCTAACTTGCCAAGACTTACTAGACTCCTTGATAGCGAATGCGTGCCTCATGTTGTCATTCCATCGGCGTGGGATTCGTCTTGCGTGTTGACCTAATTACTTTCTCACTTGGATGACGGGAGGTTTTACCCATCGGAGAAGAGAAGATCATCCAACTTGCAAGATGAAATAAAGCAATCACCCATGAGTTAGTGAAGATGGCAAGGCTAGTGGTTAGCTAGTACATGGAGAAAGAATTAGCTAAAAGCCATTAGAGAAGTAAAACAAAGCATGAAGTAAATTTGCAAGAAATTAAAGAAAGCAATAAAGAAAGCAATTAAAGAAAGCACATAAACTAGAACCAAGCTCAAGTAGAGGAAGGAGAATGGATCAATCCTTGTTGCTTCAAGTGTCACCCTTGATTACACAAGCTCTCTCTCTCACAATCACTCTCTTTTACAATGAATTCTAGAGAAAGAGAAGAGGGATCTAAAGAACTAAACCTAGAGAAAAACTAAACAAAATTACAACAACTAATGGTTTTCTCCTCTCTTCTCTGTTCAGTCTTTGCTCGCAGGTCCTTGTGGAGTATTTATAGCACCCAGGTGAAGGATCCAGAAGATATTCTGTTGGCGCAAAATCCGGGCTCCAACAGACTCAGGATTGCCGCGTTCTGGCGGCAAGGCGCGGCTTAACTGTGGCCGTTGCGCAACCACTTTCTGTTGTGGGTTGTTACGAGTTTGTTTGGCCACGTGGACCTTCTGGATTCTTCGTTTGTTGCGCGGATCTCTCTAGATTCTGGATTAGATTTGGGCTTTATCTTGGATTTAGAATTAATCACTTTAATTATTGCTAATTAAAGTGATTATTGGCTTTTTCTCCATTTAAGTGTAGACCTGTAAATATATAGAGAAGATTAGTAAAAATCATGTATTTATTTGTAATATGCATGGGAATAATGAGGTAAAATATGCAATATTGGATCACAATCATTGTCCTCTAATGTAATTTTAGTCATTAAAGCGACTCGCAACGACGGCATCTGGATTTCCAACGGGATGACTGCTTCGCACCCGTATACCAGGGAAAAAGGCGTACTGCCTGTCGGGGTCCGAATCGTGGTTCGGTAGGCCCAAAGACATTCATCAAGCTTTTCGTCCCAATCTCGCTTATTCGAGGAGATGAACTTCTTGAGTAGCTTGATGATCGTTTTGTTGAATGCTTCTGCTAAGCCATTAGCGGCGGGATTATAGGCGGTCGAAGCCACATTCTGAATTCGGTATTTATCACAGAACCGATAAAATACCTAGCTTATGAATTGGGGACCATTATCATGGATGATCCGCCTGGGGACACGAAATCGATGGATGACATGGTGTTTGATGAAATTAACCACATTAGAGGTTTTGACTTCAACCAGTGGTATAGCTTCTGCCCACTTTGAAAAGTAATCGGTCATTGTCAAGATAAACCGGTGACCTCTTGTCGAAGAGGGGCTGATTGGCCCTACGACATCGATTCTCCATGCTTCGAATGGCCATGAAGCGACAGTTGGGTGGAGCAACTCCAGGGGCTGGTGTATGAAATCCGCATGAATTTGACATGCTTTATACCTTCGTGCATATTGGATGGCATCGGCTACCATGGTTGGCCAATAATATCCAAGCCTATGCAATCTATCTTTAAGTTTTTGACCTGGCTGGTGAGCTCCACATATTCCGTCGTGTGCTTCTTTAAGCACTTTTTGTGCCTCTAAATTAGAAAGGCAACGGAGGAGGACACCGTCATATGAACGACAGTAAAGTGTCTTCAAAATTGGATCGCAGTAAAAACGGAAAGACCTTCATCTGATAGATGTCGCTTCTTTAGGATCGTCTGGCAGCAGACCGTGTAAGGCATAGTCGATGAGAGGAAATCGCCAATCTCTCGGCTCAAGATCCGTGGAGACATTATAGACTTCTCGGGTTCTTAGCATATGCTTAGAGCATATAAGGTGTCGAGTTGCCACTGTGAGGTGATACTCGGTGTCGACTGGTAAGGCTAATGTTGTTGCTAACGCAGCAAGAGCATCTACCTTGGTATTTTGAGATCGAGACACATGCCCGATGTAGAAACCTTCAAATAGATTAGCCAATTCGATGACTGTGTGATAATAAGGCACCAAATCTTCGTGGCGGACCTCATATTCGCCTTTAACCTGATTGATAATCAGTTTTGAATCACCGTAAGCTTCAAGGTAGCGTACCCCCATTCCGTGGGCGAGCTGAAGACCAATGAGTAGGGCATTATATTCCGCTACATTGTTGGAGCATGATTCTGTCAGAGAAAATACTCTAGGAAGAACATGATTCTGTGAGGAGATAAACACAACCCCCACTCCGGCAATGATCTTGCCTTTAGGGCCTATTCGCGATGCTCCGTCGAAGAACATCTGCCACACTTCCTCCTCTGAGGTTGTATTAGACTCGAAGACTTCGTCTGAAATATCTTTATGAAGTTTTGAGTGTTCCGGAACTGGATGGGCAGCCAAGAATTCTGCAAGGGTCTGGCCTTTAACCGCTTTCTGAGGGGTAAAAATCATGTCGTATTGAGACAAAAGAAGCGCCCATTTAGCTAATCTTGAATTCAATGATCCAGGCTTCGTCATGAGAAGGCGCAAAGGATTTACTCTGGAGATGACATGTATGGTTTGGCAGACCAAATAATGTCGTGTCTTCTGAGTGGCAAAGACAAGAGCTAAACACTCTTTCTCGATAGGATTGTAGCGAGATTCCGCTCCTATCAGAGTCCTGCTCAGATAATAAATGGCCTGCTCGTGACCATTGTCATCTTTTTGAGCAAGGAGGGCGCCAAGAGAATGGTCCATAACTTTCACATAAAGCAAGAATGGTTTCCCTGATGTGGAGCCACTAAGGCTGGAGGCTTTGTGAGGTATCTCTTGATGTCTTCATAAGCTTCCTGACAAGCTTGATCTCATACAAAGGAAGCACCCTTTTTCATGCACCAAGACTTCGCCTAAGCCTGGGCTGTAATCTGGATCTGGGGAGCTATAGGGGGTGTCATCGAACGCTTGTCTTCCCCTGCGCAGCTCTCGTCCTCTTCCGGTCATGTTGACGGATACAGAGGGTAGATCTCGCGAAACGCTCCTTTTATGATGTTTCACTGGGGCCTGCACCGATAGTCGATCAAACACTGATCGTCAGCCTGAAAGATTGGCGGGAATTGGTCCTAGTCGGTAATGGACTGAGTGGACTGTCACCAACTGGCATCCCACTTGTTGACAGCAGGAGGAAGAAGTTTGGAAAGATTCTGACTTCCGTTTGTTTGTCAAGAATCCTCGCAAGTCGGACCCATTTGGGCCTAAACAATCCAGCGCGGAGGCTCTTTTGGATCGCGCGTAGGACGATGTCCTGTTCCTTTTATCCCCGCAGAGGAGATTAGCAATGAATAGTGCTTCAGCTCTAGCTTCGCGGGTAAGATCCTTGGGAGTGCCCTTGGGTGCTGAAGCTGCATAAGCAATGCTATAAGCACTTAGGGACAATCCCTTAGCTCCGCCGCAAGACAAGAGCTTAGCGCTTGACGAACCGGAGGGTGGAGCACGCTGTGGTGCTTTATCCGCTGTGCTGCTGCGAAGGCGATTGGCCTTAGATAGTACCTTGGTTCTAACTTCGCGGCTATGAACCTCGCGCGTAGGCTGTGGCACAGTAGCTTCGCTCATAAGAACGAGGCTGGCGCGAGTTGTTGCTCTTGAGTTGAGCGAAGGTACGGTTGTCGCAGTAACTTCGCGGCTAGCAACCTTGTTGGAGCAGGCAGGCATCTTGCCTTTTTCTTCGCGAGAGAGACGCGGTTCTGGCGTAGCTACGCCTGAGGTTTTACCCAGAGCCTTCTGTCTTGGCCTCCATATCTGCTTTGACAAGGGAGACTTAGGTTCGCAAAGAACCTGACTAGCCACATGCGAGGCTGAGGGGTGTTGGCAGAATTCTACCTCTGGTTTCTGTTCTGAAACCTTAGTCATGGAGACCTTTCTATGCTTCCGTGCATGAAGCATTAGACCACCCCCAGAAAGGACTTCTTCAAATTTTTATTGGTCGAAGTGAACGACCAGGTTCTCAAAAGTGAAGGACTTGGATTGCGGGCGTGCTTCCTTGTTGCGCCAGAGGACCGTAGTAGGCTCGCAGAGAGCCTTATCTGTCTCCGCAGAGACTTGCCTTGAAGATTTAGCCAGAGGGGCTCTGGTTGCACTGGCTTTTCTGAATTCAGAGATAGACCCGAAGGTCTGTTCGTCGCATTGCGACACTTGGTTCTCAACAGTGGAGAAATCAATCCCCAGCGGAGTCGCCATCTTGTTTTCCATTGATTTGCAAAGGGGAAAACTTATAAAAAAAGAGTCGAGGAGCTAAATTACAAGTAACACAAAAGATTACAAGTAGATCTCCTCTGAGATTCTGGAGAAGTGTGCCGATAGGAGTCTGGTCAGCGCGCGACCACTGTCCCTTTGACGATGCGAGCGATGAGATTCCCTTCTCGCCTGGTTCGGGGAATCAGAGAACAGAAGGTTGGTAGAACCCTCTTGTTACTTCTCAAAACCGCCTTCGCTTAGGAATTCCTTCTCGTCTGGTTCCGGAGATTCCTTGAGAAGAAGGTATTAGGGTATCAGCACCCAGATTAGAGAAGTGATTCTCTAAAAGTCTCTGAATTCAAGAGAATAGATCTCTATTTGTGCGCGCGGTGCGTCCTTTCACGTTGTGAAGAAGTCGTCTCTCTCTCCGTCCAGTCCGTCTGTAGAGGTCTCTGGAACCGGTCTCCTCCCCTTGTGCCCCTGATGGGCTATTTATAGGGAGATCAGGGGTATAATTGTCCCTTGAAAATATAGAAACAGATTGAACCAAATCTGTTTAAATCTAGAAAGTAGCCTTTCTGCGAGGCTAGGATCGGCTTCTGCGAAGCTAGAAGTAGCAGGTCGGTTGATCCTCTTGATCTGTTTTGATCCTTTCCATATTGTTGGGAGATTTTCCCTGATCCTCTTACTCGTTTTAGAAGAGTCAAGAGATTATGGCAATCAACTGCCAAATTTGATCTTAGATTTGATCTTGATTGGATTTGGTCTTAATTCGATCAGATTTGATCTTATCCTGAAATTTAAATGGTCAATAGGTTGACCATAGCAGACCTGCAGCGGCGCTGCCTGCATTGAGCTCACAGCGGAGCTGGATGGTGCATGTGACGAAGTCGGAGGATAGCCCTTCGGCGGAGCTAGATATCGTCTATGGCGAAGTTAGAAGACAACTCTTCAGCGGAGCTAGATGTCGTCTGTGGCGAAATTACCGAACATCCTTCTGCACGGTTGCGTGTGGCTTCAAGCAAAGTTAACTCTCTGCGGAGTTAGCTGAGCACTTCCGGCGAAGCTATGAGTTAGCTTCCTGACGGAGCTGCGAATGGCTTCAAGGCGAAGTTAGGTGATCTAAGCCTCTCAAGCGAGGCTATCCCTTTGGGCTCATGTGATGCTAAGTGCCAGCATCTTAGACCTGCTGAGGTCTGTTTAGAGACAATCCAGGCTCACTGACTGCTTCACTGGGTCAGTAGAGTCCAATTTGCTTCCTTATCCCTCGGAGTTGGGTGAAAACTGGTCGTCAGCTTATCTGTCGCTTGTCTTTTGTAAATGTCAATAAGTACAGAACTGGTCGTCAGCTTGTCTATCGCTTGTCTTTTGTAAATGTCAACAAGTTTAGACATTGTTCAGACCAATCGCCTATCTTTCACTTGTCTTTTGTAAATGTCAATAAGTGTAGACATTGTTCAGGCCAGTCAGAATCTTGTCTTTTTTTAGAGTGTCAACAAATCTGACCACAAGTTAATCTGCCAGATAGGGGCAAGATCGGTGGGAGGTATTCATGCGGAGCAACGGGCCTAATTATGTCAAATCACCGTTCTTCGAGGTTTCGCCTCTCAATTCCCAACCTTAGACACCGATTTAGTGAGAGTCAAATTCTAACAACTTCTCCCTTAGGTCAATCTCCTATATGAGTCCGAGATGTCCCTAGGGGCCAACGTCTAGCAATTTTTATTAGGCTTGGGTTGTGTGAGCGGGGAGGTGATTTTTGGGTTAAGGGAGGGTAATAACTTCCCCACCTTATGTTGTATTGGGTGTTGACCTTAAGTTAAATTTGTGCAAGTATGCAATATAGATAAGAATGAACACAAAAAAGCGAGTAAATCACTGATGTGTTTGTCCTATGCTATATGCAATGCCATATGTACACCTCCTATCAATATCACAACAACACAAGAATAAAATACAGTATATTGGAATAAAAATTGACACGTGCCTAAATGCAAATGTCTAAACCGTTTTAAAGCATCCAATTACCATATTTTATTTCTTAAAATTATTTACAGTATACATGTAATGTAAAAATTAGCAGCAGAGTATCAGAATATACAAGAAGTTACCCGACCACAGAAGAGCAAGTGTGGACTTCTGCAACGCTAAAAATTTAACCTGCACACCAAAAAATAGAGAAGAAAAGTTAACAAAAACGTGAAATCAAACCGTTCTCATCCACGACAACGGCGCCAAAATTTGATCGGGGAAAACCGCGCACAAAAGTGTATGTTTTGAAATTGATATTTAAAGTGTGTGTGCTTTGGCTTCCTCGATACTTCCGTTATAGCATAGAGGCTAAAACGAGTCGAATTCATGAGGACGGGAGGCGATAGAACCTTTACCGATTGATTCACGTATGTGTTAAAAGTTCTTCAATGTTTGAAAGAATGGAAAGAAAGGAAAACAAAGAATGGAAAAGAGAAGTACGGTGAAAACAAAGAAGTTGGAAACATAGAAAAGAATGTCTTTATGGTTTTGGAATATTTCTAAAATAAGTGAAAAAGAAAGAAAACTCACGGCTACTAACTACTAATGACTCCACCAACACGCTAACCTCTTAGTGATAGTTGCCTCACATATATCATTGGCCATCACTAGTCCTTGTTCAAAAGCGATTCAAAGCATGACCTATATGTAACTCATCACAACCCAACTCAACAAGTAAGTGCCAGCTACTCTTAGACCATCAAAACTAAAAGTAAGTATGGAGTAAAGAAATGTTAGCTTGTTAGTGGTTAGGAAGTTAGAGTGTTAGATCCATCATCATGAGCCATCAATGGCTCTTGCAAGAGCAAGGTCAAGTAGAGGCTATTAGATTCATGTGGATTATCAAATAAGAAGTTAGACTAGTTGGTGGTTAGTAGTTAGTTGCCATGAGAGAAAAAACTAGCTAAACATGTAAAAGAAGTTAGATAGAAAACAAAGAGAGATAAAGAAAGCACATTTCATAACTTGTCACCTTCTATTACAAGCACTCTTACATTCCACTCATGTATCACTCTTTCTCCTAATACAAGATCTAAAATAAATGGAAAATACAAAGAGTACGAAGAAGAACTAACTTAACCTAAACTAAACTACAACATGGAATGAAAAACTACCCTAAACTCTGTATATCTCTTGCTCTGAAACCCCAGAGGGGTATTTATAGGCACCAGGGGAACGGGGCCGAGGGGACAACCCCTGGCCCGAAGCCAGGCGCGCGCCGCGGCCGTACGGTCCAGGCCGCGTTTCTGAGGCCATACTGGGGCGCGCGCGGTGCCGTCTGTCTCCTGTCAGGTTCTGCTCCTGGTTTCTGGTTTTGGCCCCTGATTTTGACGAATCAGCACTTCTAGGTCAATAGCTATTCATGTAGGCTTTTAATTACCAATTAAATGGTGATTTAGGGTTTTCTTCTTCATTGTGCACCATGGACCTAGAATCAAGCAATCAAAGCTTTATTAGCAGAATTTTATACCAAATAAAATGCGGATGTGATAAAAATTATGCAAAATTAGATACTAATCACATGACCCTACGAAGCATGGGAGTTGTGTGGCACATGTGGCATTATTTGAGTAAAAGAGGGATTATACAAATCTTTAATATATAATATTATATAGGGAAAATAAAGAGAAAATATCTCCTCTCCATTCTTCACCTCCTTCCCTTCCCAAAAGAAAAATTCTCAGATCTGAAACTTGACCCAAGTTCCTCCCCAAAGATTGAAATTAAAATCCCTTATCTCATTCCCCACAAAATCCCCTCCCCCTCTCTCCCTATATATCTCTCTCCTTTTAGATCTGGGCGGCACGCGTCGGTGGCGTACGACCAGCCCAGGGCGGCACTGGCCACGATCTGACACGGGCACGCGCAGCGGAGGTCACCGCTTTCTCTCAATCTTTCTCTCCCCCCTCCACTATTCTCCCTATCTCCCTGGATGGTGCGACAGTGCAAGCGGCCGGCCGGCCGACCATGAATGGTGATCATGACCGGCAGCCAAGAGGCAAGGGGGATGAACACAATGACAAGAATCGATTGACCGATGAAGGTGAGGGAGTTTTCTTAATAAAATTCCCTTGAATTTCTTGGAAAAAGTTATGAATCAAATTGTTGTGTGTATAATTTTAGATCTCATGTTGCATTGCTGGATTTTTAGATAGTAAGTTGTAAATTTTGTTGTGGTTAGGAGTTTAGAATAATGAGTAAGATTTAGTTGTGAAGCTAATTTAATCAAAACTATTCTACAATTCTTATTATGATTACAAATATGAATGATGAAGTTAGGATAATGGAGGTGGTTAGCTAGTTAATCATAGGGAAGGAGAGGGAGATCAATTGCTAAATTGTGCAAATTTTTGTATCAATGGTCCATAACTCTTATATACATATATCAATTCTTGTCAAAACAAGCTTGAGCCTGATTATTTAATTATAAGTCAACAAGACCCGTTATGAAGGTTAGCTAATCAAGGTTGGTACGCAATTTCCTTAATGAGGAAAGCTTAATGAACACGGACGAGGTAACTTATAGAATTAAATGACAAGCCTATAAATGAAAGCACTTTTGTGTTATGAATAACTGAGTCTCTCTTTATAGAATAGCTTATCAGTTCTATATTGGTCTCCATGTGGCACATGTGATTCCTTTTTCTTATGAATTCCTTTATATCCAAATTCATATGAATGGCCATTTAGAGTTGGCAATAGAGGAGACTGTGTAAGGCATGATCACGGGTATGCACAGGATACACCCACCCGATTAGAGCTCCTTGACCTTTGAGTTTTCAATTAGCAAAATAAAATGGCATAAATAATGATGATGACTGGAATGCTTGATATTGGATTACTCTCTTGTTCGGATAATGGTACCCATATGTCATATCTAGATGGCTTCGGCTAGAGTTCCGGCTCCAGTATGAACTACCGGTGGTATGGGATACTGGAAGACACTGATTAAAATATCAGGTGATACTGATCGTTATTATTGTATAATTATTGTTTATTGCTCACCACGTGCGTGATATCTTGCATGATGACTTATCTGTGTATATTGTATTAAACATCATGATTACCTTATTTATTATCTTGTTATTGTATAGTATGTACTTCATATATTCTCCTAGAGACGTTATTCCTGTATATTCACAAACACCATAGCATATTATCTTGTTTGTTTATATCATATAAAGCTTCAAGATTTCTTATTTACCAGCACGTTATTATACAAGTATACTCTGTATTTCATGTATTCTCTGCAAACACACTATTCTTGTACACTCACGACACTACAACATAATTATTTCTGTTTATATTAACTATTGATACCATAATGTTTCTATTACTATTAGCTTAATCTATAGACATGAAATAATGAAAACTCAATACATGTTAATACAACAAATTGATAATATTATTATATAACTAAAGTGTATATCTTATCACTTATATTGATATTAATAACATGTTACTGGTCATAAGTGCTTTAATTATAATACAATAAAATATATTAGTTGATTCCGATTACATAGGTATTGTTTTGAGCGTGTAATATTATTGTAACGTGCTTATTAGTATAATATTATATTGTATCAATGTTATTTAGACACATATTATATGTTATCGCGATTGTAAATGCTATTATAGTATATATTATTGCTTCCTTCATTTTATCATTCACTAGGTCGCTTTCTGACGACCCTGGGTTTGCATGCCCAGGTTGGAGATCCGGAATATCGTACTACCTGATATTTCATGGGATACAAATAGGAGACTCATCATCTATAATATTTGTATATATCTTTATTATTCTGTCATTATTTTCTTATTTATACTTGTTTTCAAATCTATCATGACAACTGACCCCTTTTACAGGTATTCTTGTACTTATTTAATGCTGGAATATTGTGTATATTATATTTATTTTTTGTTACTAAGGCTTAGCACGTATTTAGGGTATTTTTCTGATGTATATGTGTCGCTGACTCTCATCGGGTCCCTGCTATTATATATTTTAAGAAGCGATGCGTGACAGCTGCATTAGCTTCGCTGGAAGCTTAAACAGGCTGGCGCAGAGCCTGTCTAGCATCGCAGACATCTATTACAGGCTCGCACAGAGCTTGTCTAGCCTCACACGTAGGCTGTTTAAATCTGCTCTGTTCATCTTTAAGACTTGAAAGAACGGTTTACACTTGTCTGTGGATCGGCTGAGGAACCTGTTCAGAGCTAACAGGTGTCCATTTAGCACATGTACCTTCTTGACACATGCTCATGACTTCATGTCTAGGATAATAGATATTTGTTTAGGGTTGGCTTTGATACCCCCATTGAATTACTAGATGTCCTAAGAACTTCTCAGAGGCCATCCCGAACGTGCATTTTTCGGGTTTAACTTCACCTTGTACTTCTAGAGTAGATTGAATGCTTCACTTAGATGACGGAGATGATCAGAGCCTTGGGTACTTTTCACTAGCATGTCAACGACATATACTTTGATAGCGTGCACGATTATATCTTTGAATACTCTATCGACCATCCGCTGGAAGGTGGCTCCAGCATTCTTCAACCCAAAGGGCATGACTTTGTAACAAAAAATCCCTCGACCAGTGTAACACCCGCTCCCGGAATACGTACTTAGTTGCGTATTCGTATTTCTGATCCTATTTTTTTGATTTGCTGTTAGTATTTATTTATATTATGAATTATTTATATGATCGTTTTTCTGCGGATCTGGATTGTGGACTCGGATCAGCCCTAGTC
Organism: Agave tequilana; assembly: GCA_038442645.1. Lineage (NCBI taxonomy): Eukaryota > Viridiplantae > Streptophyta > Magnoliopsida > Asparagales > Asparagaceae > Agave > Agave tequilana. Next base: position 21,114 of record JAVJIF010010547.1, on the reverse strand, counting down.
TGAACCGGGAACCCGATCCTAATGTATTGCTCGATTTGATTTTTTGGTATTCTGATTTGACCAATTTCAGTTTCAAATATTGTTTTCCAATATTCTAGATTTTTCAAGATTTTCTGAAATTTCCTGAATTAAGATGTAAATCTTCAAAATCGGGGTCGACCAATATCGCTGCTCGATTCTCGGATTTTTAATTTACAAACGGAGTTGAAATTCTAAAAACAGCTTACCTGAAATTTCTTAAAATCACATTTTCTATCTAAATACTTTTTCTGAGTTTTCTAAATTTATCAAATTCCCCTGGATTTGGTGTCGGCCAGTATCACTGATTGATTTCAGGAATTTTAGTTTACAATTGGAATTAAATTTCTAAATTCTGCTTTCATATTTATTCTTAAAATTATATTTTCTCCTTTCAGGCATTTTCTGAGATTTTTCAGATTTTATCAAAATCCGACTGACCCGGTATAGACCGGTATTGACGGTTGACTTCAGGATTTTTATTTTGAAAATGGAATTAAAATTTTAAAAATTGATTTCACCAAAAATCTTAAAATAATATTTACTATTTTTAAGAATTTTGAGAAGCTTTCCGAGTTACTTCATTTTTCGAGATTTTCTAGAGTTTTCGGTGTTTTTCGCAGATACCGGAATTTATTCAGATATTATATTCCTCTCATTTTCTCTTTCGTCACTAGACGCGAGTTCCACCAAATCTGGATTCAACATTTAATGTAGAGACTCTTCTCATTCCGCATTTAATTTTATGTCCTTCAAAATAAGTCAACTCTGATCTGATCACTCGTGCCTTTTTGTCTCTTCTGAAAAGCGATCTTGCGTTTTCCTTTTGGATGCAGAGTTAATCTCCGCATCTGGCTATTTTTTTACCTAGATGCGGATCCCATTATTAATGAGACGCAGGTCTCATTTCTGCGTCTCCTTTGTTTTAAATTTCAATGGCAAACTTGTAATATCCCATCTCCCTTTATATATATATACATCTCCATCTTCTCTCTCTTTCATTTTCTTCTTCCTTCCTTTTCCAGCCAACAAAAGGCCACGAATAGCAACCCAACCAGCCGCCATGGTGCCTTCATGGCCGGCCATCCCTCTCCACCACCTTCACCACCAACTCTTCCATCTTTCTCTCCTCCATCTCCTCCACCATTCCAACAACAACAACACCATCTCCACCATCTTCTTCTTCCTCTTTTCCACCAAGAAACCCACTTCCTCCATTAACTTCTCCACCATTTCCACCACCAACTACACCACCTTGATCACCACCAAACACGCTATCTTCTTCTCCTCATCGAGCTCTTTCCAACGAGGTCTAGCTTCGTTCTCCGAAACACCATTTTCAAAACTTCATTTTTTCCATTTGAACTACACTTGCACCATCAACTACCTTCTCTTTTGGGGCCTTGGCCGCCGATCTTCGGCCAACTCTGGCCAACTCCGGCCACCGCCGGCGAGGCCGGCCGGCCATCCTCTCTTTCCCTTTTCATTCTTTCCTTCTTTCATTCTTTCCTTCTTTCTTTCTTTCTTTTCTTTTTCTTTTCCTTTCCTTTTTCTTTCCTTCTCTGTTTTCTCTCAGAAACTTGCGTCCCCCTCTTACCCTCATCCTTGCGTCTCTCTCACTCTCTCATCTCCCTATTTCTCTCTTTCTCTTTGTTGATTGCAAGAAACGGAGTTCACCCCGCGTCTAGGCAAATCTTTAACGCGAATTTTCGCGTTCTTGACATTTGTATAACGCGGCCTTCGCGTTCTTATATCGACGCAACGCAGAGCCATGCCCGCGTCTGTGTTCTTCTCGTGTTAACGCGACGCGGAACCCACGTCCGTGTCCGCGATCTTCTCGTGTTATAACTTGAAGGCGGGTCTCGAACCTCGCGTTTGTGGCATCTACGCGACGCGACTCTCGCGTCTGCAACCTCCGCGTCTCACTCTCAAACCCGCATCCCCCTGTACACATACTCTCTCTCTCCATGGACTTCTCTCTCTAGCTCTCACTTTCTCTCTCCTCTCTCTCTCTCTCTCATTCTCTTTCTCTCTCTTGATTTTCTCCTCTCTCTCTATCACTTTCTCTTTAACGCGTTGACGCGTTGATTTCCTGGATTCTGGAGATCAGTTTCACTATGTTTTCTGAAGACTTAGGTGAGTGTTCTCGCTTTCCTCTTGACTTTCTCCCTTTCATCGGGTCGACTTGTATTATTCACAATTTGTGTTGTTTGGAGCTAACACTTTCTGCAGGTACCCTTGCCTTCGGGCCTAACCTCCGGGTATAACCTCTGAGGTTATAAAGTCCTCTGGACTTTCTCTATGCTACACCTGGTAGGCGGACCTAGCATCAACACTTTAACACTTACTCCATTCGAGTATAGTTACCCCGTGAGCATGGCTTTCCCCGTGCGTGGTAGTATGGCGTTCATACGCTTGCTGCGACATGTGTGTCTAGCTACGCTGCAAGCGGTAACCACGCCGAGCGTGATAGCATTTAGTGTTGTACATTAGCTTCGCTCCAGCTTGCTCAGCTCTGCTTGATTGTGCTCAGCTATTACTTTATCACTTACCAAGTACATGCTTGATGTGTTAACACTTGACATGCTAATACCTAACACCTGTCTGTATCGCTTGACAACTGATGTGTCATTACCTGTCACCCGACTTGCCACTTGACACTTGCTTCTTATTATGATATGACTTATCACCTGCCTCCTGACATATTAATACTTGACCTGTGACTATCACATTTACAGGAATACTATACTTGTTACCCTGTATTATACATATACAGTGACCTGAATCTACAATACTCATATACTCCTGAATTCCTGATCATGTCTTGTACCTGCTATCCCGTAAATTGATAATTACCTAATAAATCATAAAAAGGAACAACTTGCATCAGGTCGGGGGTAACTTGCGGCTATCAATATATGTTCGTGTTTACAGTGGCACTAGGTATGTTGTGCAATTAAAACTTCTGGTCTGACCTGTGGGCCTCCAGGCGACCGAGGGGAGTGCTGCCTCCCTCTTTCCTGGTACCATCTTGATAAAGGGCATTCCATAAGACCCTTCTGTAGGCCTTGCGGCCGGTTCCATACACCAGCAATGGAACGTCCTGGACCGTGGTCCCGGGCATATACATGACCCACTGTAAACATTGTTCGTTGATACCCCGTTGGTTTCCAATAATAATCTTGCTTTACTCAGATGTGGATATATGTGCGGTAGGACGCTAGTTCACATATCTAGACATCAGGATAAGACGAGTAATAATAATAATAATAAAAGATGCCAGTTATGAATCCGTAGTATGCTTTGCCATGGTTGATTGTATCGGGTTTTACTTCGGACTTCCGGTTTTATGATAATTATACTATACCCGTTCATATCCTGCCTTTCCACTTGTGTTCTATTCCACAAGTCTCCTGCTCTTATCTTATCATATCATGAGTCTTCCCTGCTTGATATCATTTGTTGTATATCTACTTGCTCCTGCATGCTTGTGCTCACGACACGGTTTTCAATGCATATTTATGACTTGGATATATCGAGACAAGTGTGCTTATCCATACTCGTCTGGCTTTCGCATCACCACTCGCCAGGGAGTTCTGACTCCTCTGGATCCTCCTGTCTAGGTTTTGGAGCTTGGAGCGTGTGGATTTTCCCAGTTGCTGATCAGAGTGGCGCAGCAGTAGCGTGGATCTCCAGCAGACCGTCTAGAGCCCCATCCTTCCAGGGCCCCCTGTTCGGCTCTAGAGTTTTCCTGCTATGACTCTGAGCCACCTTTTGTACTGTTCATACTTGTACCATCCTTTGTATTCTCGCAATTGCGCCATATTGGTGATGTAATATTCTTATAATATTGTGTCACATCTGGTGATAACTTTGTAACTGTACTCATTGGTTGGAATGTATAATGCACCACGTGCTTCCGTACTCTGATTCTTGCATGTACTGATGCTTAGCGTATATACGTGAGGGTATTTCTGACCTGCGTATATACGTTGCAGTAACGTCTCCGTATCTGCCGGATCGGGGCGTTACAACCAGTAGTCAAGGTTATTTTATCCTCATCTGGCAAGTGCATTTTGATTTGATTGTAACCCGAGTAGATATCCATGAAGCTAAGTAGCTCGTGTCATGTCGTTGCCTCTACCAGTTGGTCTATCCTCAGAAGAGAGAAACTGTCTTTAGGGCAAGCTCCATTTAGATTGGTAAAGTCGATGTAGACCCTCCACTTGTCATTCTTTTCTTCACGAGGATTGGATTGGTGATCCAGTCCAGTTAAAATGTCTCGGATAAAGTCGGCCCAGAGTAGTTGGTCTACTTCATCACTAAGGGCTTAACTTCCCCCGCATTCATCCTCCTTGGCTTCTACTTCACCGGCTTGACCTCTGTGTCGATGGCGAGCCGATGGCAAATGACAGCTGAGTCAATACCTGGTATATTGGTGGGAGTCCACGGGAACACTTCTAAGTTCTCGGAGAGGAATTTTTGAATTGGCCTTATCATTAGCAAGAAGCTTTTCCCCGATCTGGATAGCTCGTTCCTGATACTAGGGGTCCACGTGAAACAGTTCAGCGTCTTCCTCTGACTTATTGTCTAGAGTCTCTAACTCGGCAGAAAAGTCAGAGTCCTAGTTTTCGCCGCCCTGTGATTGCTATTTGGTAGCAACCTGCTTCTGATTCTTTCTTGCAGAGGAATCTTCGTTGAAGATTGCCCTTATGGCATTTGGCATCCGGCCTGATTTCTTCCTAGTAATCGCGATGATGGTCCTGGATACAGCTTGGTCCCCTCGTATGTCTGTCATTCCCGACGGCATGGGATACCGCAAAAGATGATGATAGCTAGACGGGATGGCCTTCAACATATGGATTCATGGCCTCCAGAGGATTGCATTGTGGGAAACTCCACGTCAATCACATAAAACTCTGTGATGATTGAAAGCACACCTAGAGGGGGGTGAATAGGTGTAAGTGCTAATCTAGAACTAAATGCAAAACTAAGTGCGCTAAATGCGGAAGCTAATGCAAATTTTGCAATCACACTTAATACAATCAATAAGTGTAGCCGAATTCTCCGTGAAGGGCTCTGGACTAACTCCTCTTGATTCCCCTTGAATGGGTTGAGGTGCTATGTGAAGCTCTTGTTGATTAAGTATAAGTGAGGCACACACAAGCAACCAAGCATATACAATAATATAGCAATATGAAATAATGCAAGGCAACACAAACAATGAATGATATGACAATATGAATGATGCTTTGCACAAAATAAAGAGAGAGTTAGAGAGACAATGGATCAAACGCAAAGGCCAAGATATGTTTCGAGGTTCGAGCACCTTGCTCTACATCCCCGCCTACACCACCGTGTAGGATTTTCAATCCACTATCTCCCACCGAGGGAACCTCTACCGAAGAGGATTTGTTACAACTCTAGGAGTACCAAACTCCTCTCTCAAACAACCACCTCACAACCGAGGGTAGGCCCGTAGCCAATACAACAACCAACACCTCTACCGAAGTGGGTTACAAACCAACACTCCACCTCTCACTAGAGGGAGCAAACCAATCACCCGATCACCTCTACCAAAGAGGGATACAACAAGAATAAGGGTGTTTACAACTAGTGGTTCCAAAGACCACAAACAATCTCTCTTTCTTTTCTCTTTTCCACAAAACAAGATCCTAATAGATTAGGATAGAAGATAAGCTCAAGTGTGGAAAACTAGGTGTTTGGAAAACAAGAACTCAAAGAAAATGCTTGGGAAAACTCCTGTAAAAGATAGAGAATGAAAGCCAATACAAATATCCCAAATTTCTATTTTCTTTGATTTTCCCAAACCCTAAAACAAAAACCCAAATTAGAAGTTTAAGGCCCAAAACACTTTTGAAAACTTGTTTTAAACACTAAGAAAACTGCAATTTTTCTCTTGTCAAAAGTCTTGTCAAAACAGCCCAAGAGATGGGGTATTTATACCTCTATCAGAAAACTAGCCGTTAGGCTGAGCTGGCAACCTGACAGGCTACCAGTCGACCGCCCGGGTCGACCGCCAACGGTCAGAAATGTGACCGTTGGGCAACTGCGGTCGACCGACCCGGTCGACCCAAACAAACAGAGAGCAGAGCTCTCAGCCCGGTCGACCGGTACGGTCGACCCAAACAAATAGAGAGCAGAGCTCTCAGACCCGGTCGACCCGTACGGTCGACCGTCCCAAGTCTGCCAAACGTGCACAGTTTTGTGCACGTCGGTCGACCATCCCGGTCGACCGACTTCACCCAAGTCGACTAGGTCAGATTAGTAGTCGACTGGTTGAAGCCTGGAACAGATTTCTGGGTCAGAAAAACTGGGAAAAAATATTTTATAAAATTTTTATCTTTTCTGAAAATCTCATAAAACTTGTTTTATCATTTTCAAGTGATAAAAATTTCAAGACATATAACAATCATATCAATTCATTTTGTGTCTTGCAAATTTTATCAAAACCAAACACTTGTATTTTTATCAAACTTGATTTTTCCAAAACATGAATAGGATAGTCAAAATAAGTTTGTCTAGCAAGTTTAAAGCATGTATGTATATCTAGAACATATCTAATATACATAGGAATAAAGTAAACTTGTTTTGATCTACTATTCATGAAAAACCAAAAATCAAATCATGAAACGTGTGTGTATTGTGCACTTGAGCATATCAACTATACTAAGTTTTACAAATGAATCTAAACACACTATCTAAATTAGGATACCTAAGTCTTCTTGATGATCTTCATCTTCAAGTTGACTTGCTCCAAACTCCATCCATGGGCTAGGCAATGTGTGAACTTGAAGCTTTGGCCCTGGAATCATCATGAAAAGCTTCTAAACTTCTTGTTGAAGCTAATCACCAACTAATATCTTGGTTAATGATCTGAAACTTAAACAACACAAGATTATTAGTAAACATAACTACATGAGTTAATCATCATCAAAGCTAGGGTGGAAGGCCTTTGGGCCAACAATCTCCCCCTTTTGATGATGACAAAACTCATGGAGTTTATATGCATGGATTAAAGTTAAGCTTCAAAGAAGCTCCCCTTAACTCATGCATAAACAATTAAACATAATATGCAATGAATATTAAACATGAATGCATAAATATGCATAAACAACAAGGTTCTAGATACCAATGAAATGTTCAAAAACAAAACATGCTCTAGATACCAATCAATAAACTATATTAAACTTAATATATGCAAAAACATAACTATGCATATATAAAACTCAAACAAAACCAAAATCTTTCTCCCCCCTTTTGTCAATCATCAACAAAGGGGTAAAACCAAAACAATAAATAACAATGAGGGAAAAAAATCTTTCTTCCCCTTTTTGTCAATCAAAACAATAAAAAAACAATGTTCTCCCCTTTTTGTCTAAAACAAAAAACAAGGTCAATAAGGGGTGACAACAAACATGATATCAATTAAAAATATGTCAATGAAGCATCTTGATACCAATTAAAAGTAAACATAGGTCAATAAATGTTATATGCTATATACATTCATGAAGAGGAAGACGCTAAGTTAGCTTCCCTACACATATGCATTACATGAAGGAGGGATGTTAAGCCCTAATTCACATAACACACATTATGTAATGCATAAGAGGAGATGTGAAGCTCCCCCTACACACGTGTACCACATAAAGAAGAGATGTTAAGCTCTTCAATACAAGATACACTCATCATGAATCTATATGTAGAAGAGATGTTAAGCTCTCCTTGCATATAGGAAAAATAAATCAAAACTTTTGTATTTATTATCTTTAAAACAAAAATTTGAGATACCAATTTAAAACACAAGACATCTTGATATCAAAAGAGAGTGATAATTTTTAAGTACAAGATATCAATTGAAACCTTTTATTTAATATCATAAAGTAAAGGAGTGGAAATACAAATACCAATTGAAAAACGAAAAACGGATTTTCTCCCCCTTTGTGAAATACCAACAAAACACATGCATAGGCTTGAAATAGGATATCAATTGAAAACTAAATCAATTGAAATAAAGTATTCATTTAAACATTCAAGCTTAAGCATAAACAAAATTTGTGCAAATACATATCTTGAGCACAAATAAAACATATATGTATGAAAATTAGATACCAATAGAAATTGATACCATTGAAAGTGAAGCATACATACATAAACAAATATATGAGTATACCAAAAAAAATGTCAAAATTGATACCATTGAAAGAGTTCAATGATACCAATTGAATCAATAATAATCAAGTGTATATCTCATATATCTACCACCCAATCATGGTTCAAGTTTTAATGATTTTCACTTTAAGGAATACATGAACATGATCTCCCTTCCAACCGCCCTTAGATGGTAGGGGTTTTCAAAAATAGATTTGAAAATGTAGTTTTGTTTGAAACTCACTACCAAATTGAAGAATACGAACTAGTTAAAATGGAAATTTTTGTTAACTAGTACGAAATCCTTCAAGTAAGGAATAAAACAAATAGTCTTCATAAAACACATGTAAATCACATAGCACTTAGAAACACTCAATATTCAATAAAATCCATACATGCTCATACTCATGAGAATATTTTAAAAGATGATGAGTGTACAAGTAATGCGTGACATGGCATTATGAAATTTCCAATTAAGTTCAATTATTCCTTTAAACATGAAAATACGAAAATCATCAAAACTTATTTAATCTTCAAGGTATATGTATGTCTAATACAAACTAAGGTATACATACATATCCAAAACACAACGAGTCTACAAATTATATGCATTTAAGGCACGTGGCTCAAAAAAAAGGATAAACATGTATATCTAATAGTTTGGACAAGATAGACATATACATGAAGTTTAAACAAATAAACACGAAATCAAAAAAAACTAAATTTTCATTCAAACAAATTTCATTTCAAGGTATATGTATAAATTGTCAACACAATAAGTATACATACATATCCCTAAACACAATTGAGTCCATATATAGATTTGCATGAAAGGCAAATGACTCAAAGGGGTATACATGTATATTTAAAGTTTGGCAATACAAACATATACATGAAGTGAAACACACAATCATAAAACAAATTCAAAAATGAGAATACAAGTTTAAAATGTACGACTCATCAAAACTAGACTATACTAGCACATTTAATGGGAACAAATAGGCAATCAAGCTCAACATATATAGATTTATTTGTGGCCCACTATATGCACAAGTATATACCTAGTTTTAGTGAAAACTAACATCTAAACAAATATTCAAGACATGAAGCATCAAAAACAATATAAAAATCATCATGATAAAACTAAAACATGATTACTATGTAAATTCACATGTATTAGATTCATGATGTACATTATAACTTAAACAAAAGTGAAAACACAAAGTATTGTTCACATAAGCATGTGTGTCTCAAATACTATACATGTATGTCAAGGATCTAATAAACATGATATGTACATACTAATCCAAAAACAATGAAACATGCTATAAACTAAAATTATGAAAGCATGTAAACAATAAATGGGAGTAAAGGATTGTTACCAAAACCGAAGAAGCAACTTTCCTTGTCTCCAAAACGAGGTGGTCATCTCCACCAAATCTTCCTTGAAAGTGATGCATCCAAATGATTTCCTTTAAGTACGGAACGCATCCACTCCAAGGTGTCATCACTCTCACGTCATGTGAGAGCCCACACCTACATCAAAAATAATAGGAGGGGTGGTCTTTGGTACCCATATCTTATTGGGTCCATGGGGTTTAGTACCTTCTCTAACCCAAACAAACTTCTTTGCTAAATTTATATTATGTAATCTATCAAAGCAAAATCTAGCAAGGTGGCCCTTACGTCCACAATGTGTACAAGTGTACACATGAGCATACGTGTGATGGTGTCCGTGAGGAGCATGTGTATGCCGTGATGGGTGTGCATGCATAAAGGTTGGAACTTGTTTCTTTCGAACCAAGGTTTCCAACCGTGAGTGGTTCATGACACATTGGCTCATAGTGGAGCCCAAACAATCAACCTTCTTCTTAAGCAAACAAATATCATCATTAATCTTAGAAGAAGAAGTGTGGCATGCAATAGGTGAAGTGTGTGATACTACCCTAGCATGGCAAACATGTGCATCAATCTTATTTTGCAAAACAATATTTTTATCTAAACACATTCAAATCATTTGAAATAGAAATTATTTTATTTTTCAAAGCAACATTCTCTTTTAAAACAAAATCAATTTTTGAAGACAAGTTTTCATTTTTCTTCAAAATTGTTTCACAATTATTTTTAGACTTTAAAAATTCATTTTCTTTAAGTGCAAGATCTAATTGAGATCTCAATGAATCCCTTTCATTATAGACCTCAACCTTCTCTTGCAAAACATTGTTAAGTTTAGAAGACATTTTTCATTTTCTTTATTTAAAGCAAAAGTCTTCTTTTTCAACAATTATATTTTTCTATTATTTTTCACACACAATAAAAAGTTCTTCATTCAAAGCATGGGCATCAATATGATCATTTGAAGAACTAGCATCATCATCACTATCTAATGGAGTTTCCGAGTGTACCTCAAGGGAGTCATTCCCTTGGACCATGAAGCATTGTGAATCGGATTCTCCACTGGATTCCTCCGTTGATTTGGCAATAGAAGCTCGGAGGTGGTGGTTGTTGTCAACAAATTCCACACTGCAAAGGCGGAATCAATGTTAGAAACACGTAAAAGATAATCTTTAGATAATGTGCTTCTAATGGCCTCAAGGGCTTGTGCATTGGCCCCGATATAATTGCTATCACTAAGGAAGGATTCCTTGGTAATGGCAAGGTAAACCTTATGTCCTAGGGTTTGTAAATAAACGGTCATCCTAATCTTCCAAACATGAATGTTGGAAGGGTCAAACATAGGTGGGGTCATGAAAGTCATGGTAAACTATATGTGTGCAAACAAGCAAATGCAAACAAAAGATTAGCAACCAAATGGATCTCACTCCTAGGATGTTAAGCCTAATATCAGGAGCACTAGCTCTGATACCAATTGAAAGCACACCTAGAGGGGGGGTGAATAGGTGTAAGTGCTAATCTAGAACTAAATGCAAAACTAAGTGCGCTAAATGCGGAAGCTAATGCAAATTTTGCAATCACACTTAATACAATCAACAAGTGTAGCCGAATTCCCCGTGAAGGGCTCTGGACTAACTCCTCTTGATTCCCCTTGAATGGGTTGAGATGCTATGTGAAGCTCTTGTTGATTAAGTATAAGTGAGGCACACACAAGCAACCAAGCATATACAATATATATAGCAATATGAAATAAGGCAAGGCAACACAAACAATGAATGATATGACAATATGAATGATGCTTTGCACAAAATAAAGAGAGAGAGTTAGAGAGACAATGGATCAAACGCAAAGGCCAAGATATGTTTCGAAGTTCGAGCACCTTGCTTTACATCCCCGCCTACACCACCGTGTAGGATTTCCAATCCACTATCTCCCACCGAGGGAACCTCTATCGAAGAGGATTTGTTACAACTCTAGGAGTACCAACTCCTCTCTCAAACAACCACCTCACAACCGAGGGGTAGGCCCGTAGCCAATACAACAACCAACACCTCTACCGAAGAGGGTTACAAACCAACACTCCACCTCTCACTAGAGGGAGCAAACCAATCACCCGATCACCTCTACCAAAGAGATACAACAAGAATAAGGGTGTTTACAACTAGTGGTTCCAAAGACCACAAACAATCTCTCTTTCTTTTCTCTTTTCCACAAAACAAGATCCTAATAGATTAGGATAGAAGATAAGCTCAAGTGTGGAAAATTAGGTGTTTGAAAAACAAGAACTCAAAGAAAATGCTTGGGAAAACTCTTGTAAAAGATAGAGAATGAAAGCCAATACAAATATCCCAAATTTCTATTTTCTTTGATTTTCCCAAACCCTAAAACAAAAACCCAAATTGAAGTTTAAGGCCCAAAACACTTTTGAAAACTTGTTTTAAACACTAAGAAAAACTGCAATTTTTCTCTTGTCAAAAGTCTTGTCAAAACAGCCCAAGAGATGGGGTATTTATACCTCCATCAGAAAACTAGCCGTTAGGCTGAGCTGGCAGCCTGACAGGCTATCGGTCGACCGCCCGGGTCGACCGCCAACGGTCAGAAATGTGACCGTTGAGCAACTGCGGTCGACCGGCCCGGTCGACCCAAACAAACAGAGAGCAGAGCTCTCAGCACGGTCGACCGGTACGGTCGACCCAAACAAACAGAGAGCAGAGCTCTCAGACCCGGTCGACCCGTACGGTCGACCGTCCCAAGTCTGCCAAACGTGCATAGTTTTGTGCACGTCGGTCGACCGTCCCGGTCGACCGACTTCACCCAAGTCGACTAGGTCAGATTAGTAGTCGACTGGTTGAAGCTGGAACAGATTTCTAGGTCAGAAAAACTGGGAAAAATATTTTATAAAAAATCTTTTATCTTTTCTAAAAATCCCATAAAACTTGTTTTTATCATTTTCAAGTGATAAAAAATTTCAAGACATATAACAATCATATCAATTCATTTTTGTGTCTTGTAAATTTTATCAAACCAAACACTTGTATTTTTATCAAACTTGATTTTTCCAAAACATGAATAGGATAGTCAAAATAAGTTTGTCTAGCAAGTTTAAAGCATGTATGTATATCTAGAACATATCTAATATACATAGGAATAAAGTAAACTTTTTTGATCTACTATTCATAAAAAACCAAAAACCAAATCATGAAACGTGTGTGTATTGTGCACTTGAGCATATCAACTATACTAAGCTTTACAAATGGATCTAAACACACTATCTAAACTAGGATACCTAAGTCTTCTTGATGATCTTCATCTTCAAGTTGACTTGCTCCAAAACTCCATCCATGGGCTAGGCAATGTGTGAACTTGAAGCTTTGGTCCTGGAATCATCATGAAAAGCTTCTAAACTCCTTGTTGAAGCTAATCACCAACTAATATCTTGTTAATGATCTGAAACTTAAACAACACAAGATTATTAGTAAACATAACTACATGAGTTAATCATCATCAAAACTAGGATGGAAGGCCTTTGGGCCAACAATCTCCCCCTTTTTGATGATGACAAAACTCATGGAGTTATATATGCATGGATTAAAGTTAAGCTTCAAAGAAGCTCCCCCTTAACTCATGCATAAACAATTAAACATAATATGCAATGAATATTAAACATGAATGCATAAATATGCATAAACAACAAGGTTCTAGATACCAATGAAATGTTCAAAAACAAAACATGCTCTAGATACCAATCAATAAACTATATTAAACTTAATATATGCAAAAACATAACTATGCATATATAAAACTCAAACAAAACAAAATCTTTCTCCCCCTTTTTGTCAATCATCAACAAATGGGTAAACCAAAACAATAAATAACAATGAGGGGTAAAAATCTTTCTTCCCCTTTTTGTCAATCAAAACAATAAAAAAATAATGTTCTCCCCCTTTTTGTCTAAAACAAAAAACAAGGTCAATAAGGGGTGACAACAAACATGATATCAATTAAAATATGTCAATGAAGCATCTTGATACCAATTAAAAGTAAACATAGGTCAATAAATATTATATGCTATATACATTCATGAAGAGGAAGACACTAAGTTAGCTTCCCTACACATATGCATTACATGAAGGAGGGATGTTAAGCCCTAATTCACATAACACACATTATGTAATGCATAAGAGGAGATGTGAAGCTCCCCCTACACACGTGTACCACATAAAGAAGAGATGTTAAACTCTTCAATACAAGATACACTCATCATGAATCTATATGTAGAAGAGATGTTAAGCTCTTCTTGCATATAGGAAAAACAAATCAAAACCTTTGTATTTATTATCTTTAAAAAAAAAAATTTGAGATACCAATTTAAAACACAAGACATTTTGATATCAAAAGAGAGTGATAATTTTTAAGTACAAGATATCAATTGAAACCTTTTATTTACTATCATAAAGTAAGGGAGTGGAAATACAAATACCAATTGAAAAATGAAAAACGGATTTTCTCCCCCTTATGAAATACCAACAAAACACATGCATAGGCTTGAAATAGGATATCAATTGAAAACTAAATCAATTGAAATAAAGTATTCATTTAAATATTCAAGCTTAAGCATAAACAAAATTTGTGCAAATACATATCTTGAGCACAAATAAAACATATATGTATGAAAATTAGATACCAATAGAAATTGATACCATTGAAAGTGAAGCATACATACATAAACAAATATATGAGTATACCAAAAAAAATATCAAAATTGATACCAATTGAAAGAGTTCAATGATACCAATTGAATCAATAATAATCAAGTGTATATCTCATATAATCTACCACCCAATCATGGTTCAAGTTTTAAATGATTTTCACTTTAAGGAATACATGAACATGATCTCCCTTCTAACCGCCCTTAGATGGTAGGGGTTTTCAAAAATAGATTTGAAAATGTAGTTTTGTTTGAAACTCACTACCAAATTGAAGAATACGAACTAGTTAATATGGAAATTTTTGTTAACTAGTACGAAATCCTTCAAGCAAGGAATAAAACAAAATAGTCTTCATAAAACACATGTAAATCACATAGTACTTAGAAACACTCAATATTCAATAAAGTCCATACTTGCTCATACTCATGAGAAATATTTTAAAAGATGATGAGTGTACAAGTAATGTGTGACATGGCATTATGAAATTTTCAATTAAGTTCAATTATTCCTTTAAACATGAAAATACGAAAATCATCAAAACTTATTTAATTCTTCAAGGTATATGTATGTCTAATACAAACTAAGGTATACATACATATCCAAAACACAACGAGTCCACAAATTATATGCATTTAAGGCACGTGGCTCAAAAAAAAGATAAACATGTATATCTATAGTTTGGACAAGATAGACATATACATGAAGTTTAAACAAATAAACACGAAATCAAGAAAAACTAAATTTTCATTCAAACAAATTTCATTTCAAGATATATGTATGAATTGTCAACATAATAAGTATACATACATATCCCTAAACACAATTGAGTCCATATATAGATTTGCATGAAAGGCAAATGACTCAAAGGGGTATACATGTATATCTTAAAGTTTGGCAATACAAACATATACATGAAGTGAAACACACAATCATAAAACAAATTCAAAAATGAGAATGCAAGTTTAAAATGTATGACTCATCAAAACTAGACTATACTAGCACATTTAATGGGAACAAATAGGCAATCAAGCTCAACATATATAGATTTATTTGTGGCCCACTATATGCATAAGTATATACCTAGTTTTAGTGAAAACTAACATCTAAACAAATATTCAAGACATGAAGCATCAAAAACAATATAAAAATCATAATGATAAAACTAAAACATGATTACTATGTAAATTTACATGTATTAGATTCATGATGTACATTATAGCTTAAATAAAAGTGAGAACACAAAGTATTGGTTCACATAAGCATGTGTGTCTCAAATACTATACATGTATGTCAAGGATCTAATAAACATGGTATGTACATACTAATCCAAAGACAATGAAACATGCTATAAACTAAAATTATGAAGCATGTAAACAATAAATGGGAGTAAAGGATTGTTACCAAAACCGAAGAAGTAACTTTCCTTGTCTCCAAAACGAGGTGGTCATCTCCACCAAATCTTCCTTTGAAAATGATGCATCCAAATGATTTCCTTTAAGTACGGAACGCATCCACTCCAAGGTGTCATCACTCTCACGTCATGTGAGAGCCCACACCTATATCAAAAATAATAGGAGGGGTGGTCTTTGGTACCCATATCTTATTGGGTCCATGGGGTAGTACCTTCTCTAACCCAAACAAACTTCTTTGCTAAATTTACATTATGTAATCTATCAAAGCAAAATCTAGCAAGGTGGCCCTTACGTCCACAATGTGTACAAGTGTACATATGAGCATACGTGTGATGGTGTCCGTGAGGAGCATGTGTATGCCGTGATGGGTGTGCATGCATAAAGGATGGAACTTGTTTCTTTCGAACCAAGGTTTCCAACCGTGAGTGGTTCATGGCACATTGGCTCATAGTGGAGCCCAAACAATCAACTTTCTTCTTAAGCAAAAAATATCATCATTAATCTTAGAAGAAGAAGTGTGGCATGCAATAGGTGAAGTGTGTGATACTACCCTAGCATGGCAAACATGTGCATCAATCTTATTTTGCAAAACAATATTTTTATCTAAACAAACATTCAAATCATTTGAAATAGAAATTATTTTATTTTTCAAAGCAACATTCTCTTTTAAAACAAAATCAATTTTTGAAGACAAGTTTTCATTTTTCTTCAAAATTGTTTCACAATTATTTTTAGACTTTAAAAATTCATTTTCTTTAAGTGTAAGATCTAATTGAGATCTCAATGAATCCCTTTCATTATAGACCTCAACCTTCTCTTGCAAAACATTGTTAAGTTTAGAAGACAATTTTTCATTTTCTTTATTTAAAGCAAAAGTCTTCTTTTTCAACAAATTATATTTTTCTATTAATTTTTCACACACAATAGAAAGTTCTTCATTCAAAGCATGGGCATCAATATGATCATTTGAAGAACTAGCATCATCATCACTATCTAATGAAGTTTCCGAGTGTACCTCAAGGGAGTCATTCCCTTGGACCATGAAGCATGTGAATCGGATTCTCCACTGGATTCCTCCGGTTGATTTGGTAATAGAAGCTCGGAGGTGGTGGTTGTTGTCAACAAATTCCACACTGCAAAGGCGGAATCAATGTTAGAAACACGTAAAAGATAATCTTTAGATAATGTGCTTCTAATGGCCTCAAGGGCTTGTGCATTGGCCCCTATATGATTGCTATCACTAAGGAAGGATTCCTTGGTAATGGCAAGGTAAACCTTATGTCTTAGGGTTGTAAAAAAACGGTCATCCTAATCTTCCAAACATGAATGTTGGAAGGGTCAAACATAGGTGGGGTCATGAAAGCCATGGTAAACTATATGTGTGCAAACAAGCAAATGCAAACAAAAGATTAGCAACCAAATGGATCTCACTCCTAGGATGTTAAGCCTAATATCAGGAGCACTAGCTCTGATACCAATTGAAAGCACACCTAGAGGGGGGGTGAATAGGTGTAAGTGCTAATCTAGAACTAAATGCAAAACTAAGTGCACTAAATGGACGGAAGCTAATGCAAATTTTGCAATCACACTTAATACAATCAACAAGTGTAGCCGAATTCCCGTGAAGGGCTCTGGACTAACTCCTCTTGATTTCCCTTGAATGGGTTGAGGTGCAATGTGAAGCTCTTGTTGATTAAGTATAAGTGAGGCACACACAAGCAACCAAGCATATACAATATATATAGCAATATGAAATAATGTAAGGCAACACAAACAATGAATGATATGACAATATGAATGATGCTTTGCACAAAATAAAGAGAGAGAGTTAGAGAGACAATGGATCAAACGCAAAGGTCAAGATATGTTTCGAGGTTCGAGCACCTTGCTCTACATCCCCGCCTACACCACCGTGTAGGATTTCCAATCCACTATCTCCCACCGAGGGAACCTCTACCGAAGAGGATTTGTTACAACTCTAGGAGTACCAAATTTCTCTCTCAAACAACCACCTCACAATCGAGGGGTAGGCCCGTAGCCAATACAACAACCAACACCTCTACCGAAGAGGGTTACAAACCAACACTCCACCTCTCACTAGAGGGAGCAAACCAATCACCCGATCACCTCTACCAAAGAGGGATACAACAAGAATAAGGGTGTTTACAACTAGTGGTTCCAAAGACCACAAACAATCTCTCTTTCTTTTCTCTTTTCCACAAAACAAGATCCTAATAGATTAGGATAGAAGACAAGCTCAAGTGTGGAAAACTAGGTGTTTGGAAAACAAGAACTCAAAGAAAATGCTTGGGAAAACTCTTGTAAAAGATAGAGAATGAAAGCCAATACAAATATCCCAAATTTCTATTTCTTTGATTTTTCCAAACCCTAAAACAAAACCCAAATTGGAAGTTTAAGGCCCAAAACACTTTTGAAAACTTGTTTTAAACACTAAAAAAACTGCAATTTTTCTCTTGTCAAAAGTCTTGTCAAAACAGCCCAAGAGATGGGGTATTTATACCTCCATCAGAAAACTAGCCGTTAGGCTGAGCTGGCAGCCTGACAGGCTACCGTCGACCGCCCGGGTCGACCGCCAACGGTCAGAAATGTGACGTTGGGCAACTGCAGTCGACCGGCCCGGTCGACCCAAACAAACAGAGAGCAGAGCTCTCAGCCCGGTCGACCGGTACGGTCGACCCAAACAAACAGAGAGCAGAGCTCTCAACCGGTCGACCGTACGGTCGACCGTCCCAAGTCTGCCAAACGTGCACAGTTTTGTGCACGTCGGTCGACCGTCCCGGTCGACCGACTTCACCAAGTCGACTAGGTCAGATTAGTAGTCGACTGGTTGAAGCCTGGAACAGATTTCTGGGTCATAAAAACTGGGAAAAATATTTATAAAAAATCTTTATCTTTTTTGAAAATCCCATAAAAACTTGTTTTATCATTTTCAAGTGATAAAAATTTCAAGGCATATAACAATCATATCAATTCATTTTTGTGTCTTGCAAATTTTATCAAAACCAAACATTTGTATTTTTATCAAACTTGATTTTTCCAAAACATGAATAGGATAGTCAAAATAAGTTTGTCTAGCAAGTTTAAAGCATGTATGTATATCTAGAACATATCTATATACATAGGAATAAAGTAAACTTGTTTTGATCTACTATTCATGAAAACCAAAAACCAAATCATGAAACTGTGGGTATTGTGCACTTGAGCATATCAACTATACTAAGCTTTACAAATGGATCTAAACACACTATCTAAACTAGGATACCTAAGTCTTCTTGATGATCTTCATCTTCAAGTTGACTTGCTCCAAAACTCCATCCATGGGCTAGGCAATGTGTGAACTTGAAGCTTTGGCCCTGGAATCATCATGAAAAGCTTCTAAACTCCTTGTTGAAGCTAATCACCAACTAATATCTTGGTTAATGATCTGAAACTTAAACAACATAAGATTATTAGTAAACATAACTACATGAGTTATCATCATCAAAATTAGGGTGGAAGGCCTTTGGGCCAACAATGATGTTATACGGATCAGCACAAATCGGTAATGAAATTGTGTCAGGCGAACGCGTCTCGTTCCCGTCAAACATAGAGGTGAGACCGGGTCTAAGGATTGATCATTTCCTGGGCTATCTCCGAGGTGTCCCCCATCTTCTAGAGCACCTCCATACAGGATATTGACGTTGCTCTCATCATCGACTAGAGACATTCGGTAGTTACCAAGGTGCATGGTGACGATCAAGGTGCCATTGCGCGGAAAGTGTACGGCATAGGTATCAGCATCAGAGAACGTGCTTGGTTGCTTGGGGTTGAACGCGAACCTGTCAGCACCATTCTAGGGCTTTGTTAACGTAAATGGCCTTTTCCTTCAAAGTGGTGTCCTCTATCGGGAAGCACCGAAGATGGCGTTTACTTCTGAATATTAGATGAGAGCATGGTTCGTCTAACCTCTTGTTGTTGGGCTTCCTTTTACACCTTAGACTCTGAAGTTTGTCCGAGATTGAGGATGAACTCCTTGAGAACCCTCGATTTACTAGCTCCTGGAGCTTTTTTGGAGAGACAACAATCAATGGTGCGGTGGCCATTCCGTCATGGAAGGAACAATATTCTCCAGCTTTGGACCCCTTAGGGTTAGGCGGGAGTGGCTTGGGGTGCCTCACTCAAGGTTGATCTTTGATGGCACTGAAGACATGGTCGACAGGGATCTTGAATGGTCTGAGGTAAGCCTCCTCTCCACTGGTCTTCGCGGGTTCAGTGGGGGTTATTTATTGATTGCGCCGGAAGCTCGATTCAAATTTTATTTGGGAAGAAAGATCGTGGCTTCGGCTTCTCCCCCTCATCCCTTCTTTTTGAAGAGCGATCGACCGCACTTCAGGTCGCATCCTCGATCTGGATGTAGTTCTGGACCCAATGTCCCTCATCTTGGTGACTTTGTATTTCACCAAATGCTTGTAGATCTAGTGGATAACTTGCAACCACCCACTGATGAATGCTGCGACAGCTACATCCTCATTGCAGTTATATACCAGGCCATTTGACTTTGAAAGTAATTGATATAGTATTTGATGTTCTCATCGGGCTTCATCTTGATCGTGAGGAGGTGATTGTTGTTCTTCTTAAACTCAAACAACGAGGCATATTGGTTGTAGAAGGTCTGCCTCACCTCTTCAAAGTTTCAGAGTGAGTGCCTCATGGGAGAGTAGAACCAATCGAAGGGCGACACCTTGAGGCTAGACAGGAACATGCGGCTCAAGAGGAGGTCATCATGGGAGTGAATCGTCATCTGTCTTGATACTGCCGAAGACGTTGAATGCAGTCGGTGCTCCGGTATAGCAGTCGAAGCTTAGCGTTTAAAATTTCTTCGAGAAGCGGTCAGAGATGATTTCCTCCAAGAGTGGTGAGTTGGAAGACTCAGGCCGCAGGATTCCATTTCCTGACAGGGCCGCCGGCTTTCTTCTTCAATTCACTTTTGAACCAATTCAGCGATGTCTTCGATGCAAGGATCTTCTGGGCCTTGTGAGGTCCAGAACTTTCAGAGTGCTCGTTGTCACTTGGATTGGCGGACCTATCGCACCTCCAACTACTCTCGGTGGCGCCCCTCCGACTACTCTCAGTAGGGGTGGGTATCTGTGACATGAGGTGGTGACGGAGGAGCCCAAGACCTTATGCCCCAAGATTTCTAGTGGATTAGGCCTTTCGCAGGATCCAAGTTGGGCGAGGAGTTGATTTTGACTCAGTTCGACGCATCTCTCTCACGAGCCGCCTCCTCGCAATCACGAGCCGCCTTCGCCCATTGCTCGTCCAATTGCCTTTGAAGGGTAAAGAGCATTGGAGGAGCTACCTTCAGCGGGGAGCCGAGTTTCGTGCCCGTTTATCTCTACCTCGGCGCG